>JAZHYW010068892.1:0-30014 GCA_037355805.1 Ixodes ricinus
AAAGCGCGATTCTCGACAGCCCTCCGCCCGTACTTATTTAAGAGGACTCTGAAGATGAAGAGAAGCCCGACTAGGGACGAGGAGGCGACCCTTGCCCACTTTGAGCGATGAAGGGTCCTGCGTAATATGCTACCTGAAGACGATGACCCACTGACAAACGGACAGAGCGTCTTCGAAGACTCAGAACCGGAACGGCCATCTCCCCGGCAGTCCGGGCTAATTTGGAGAGATGCGCGCTCAAGATAGATGCAGCAAAAGAATACGCCGACGACGGATCTTGTAGACGATGCCCAACTGGACAACAAGCCACAAGTGCCCATTTCTCATAAGACTGCGCGGAGCTCAGCCGGGCGCAGAAAAAGGCAATTGGAAAACTGCAACCCAAGCTGCGCCCGGGATGCCTTCGGGACTGGATACACCTGAGGAGCGCACCGCAGCACCGCAAAGCCATATTGGACTTGCTGCCTGACTTTGTCGCAACAGCAAACATCCAGGACTCCATCTGATTACAGACATTTCTGATACCCCTCCCTATCCATACCCCATTCCCCCACACTCTCTCTCTCCGAAATCAGTGGGCGATTGATTAGAGGCAGTCGCACGTGCTCTACTTTTTTTTCTTTTTTCATAAAACATGTTCAATTAATCAATCTTTTTTTTTGCAAGAGTAACTGTGGTTCACTGCAAGAACGAGGAAGAAGCGTGAGAAAATATATGTGACAACAATCCTCTGTGTCAGTGACAGAATCAGCGTCACTTTTCCGAATCTTCTCAACCTCGAATTTCAGTCACCTTTCAAAAGACGGAGCAAGTACTTTTCGTCTGCTACAACAGAAGTCCTTTTTGATAGCTAGGACAATTAGTACGCTTTAAAAATTACAATAATGGAAAGTTAATTTAGGTAAAACGAGAAAATCTTATAATTAAAGAATCGTTCTTGAAATAGCTGTCCTCTTCTCTGACACAGGGTTCTTGCGTACAGAGTCAAGCATCAAAATAGTCCCACGATTTAAATTTGTTTCAAACGAATGTGAATATGAATACAATCAAACCAGCCCTACAAAAAACCAGCCTACTTTATCTAGCATATAATTTCAAAAAAATTAGATCAGATGCTAGAATGCCACCTGAGAAAACCAAGAACACTTGAATGGAATTCTTTTAAATTTTATTATGTTCAAGTAGTGCTTACAAATAATCTGCTGGAATTGCAATTCTAATGTTTGTTTTTTTTTGTACTTGGTTCCGATGTTTACAAAGCATCCCCTTAAATGTTGTTGCTGCGTTATGATGTGAAACTGAGTTATGACACTTCAAAGTCGTATAAAAAAGGCACTTTTTGAATAAATATAAACAATGTGCCTACTAATTATAAATAAACGTAAATACTGAACCGAACGAGTCCTTTATGTAATCATTGAAAAAAATAAGGACGCGACTTGGATGCCTTATATGTCTAGAAACATAGAATGCGTCGAGGATACCCAGTGCACAGCTACTTTAGCATAGCTGCAACCGGTATTATAGTTGGACCCGTGAGACCGCCGCCTTAAAAAGTAACTGCAAAGAAAAAAAAGTGTTTTTTTAAACAGCCTAATTGGGACAAGCATGTCGCAAAACAAATCTTCCGCGAAAAAACAATTTTTTTTCTAGCAATATTCACGCACAGGACGTAACTTAGTTGGAGTCAGAACTTCTCCACATTTAAAACTCCCACTCTTTCGACGCGCGCGAAGTGGCTGCTATACGTCACTCTGTGACGTATAGCAGCCACTACGTGACGTATAATACCAAGTTTGAGGCGCGCGATTTAAAACGGACGAAATAGCCGCAAACTAAAATCGGTCTAGAGCAATAAATATTGCTGTAAAAAATTTTGTTTTTAGCGAAAAATTGTTTTGTGGCATGCTTGTTCCAATTAGGCTGTTTAAAAATACACTTTTTTTTCTTTGCAGTTACCCTTAAGTTGAGAATGCAGTCAATGTTACAGGCACTGAAAACTCGAGGTCGCTGCTTTGAAGCGTTCTGCCGCAGAACGAGCACTCGCGCTAGAAATGCACGTCTCAAAGGCAGGAGCGTGATCTAGCTCGCACTTGTAGCTTTGGCTGCATTCTCAGCTTACAGGGGGCATGAAACGACATTGAGTTGGAATGTTCATAACTTTGCACAGGCGTACTGGTCCTTGTCTGGCCCAAATACATACCACAAACCGCCACTTATTCAGAAGCTTCTTTGACGCAATGAGATTGCGAGGAGAAAAACTGAACAATTTCTTTCAGTCTTGCCTTCGTAAAGCTTGATGATGTAATTGTGGGATCGGAGCCACCCACCTGATCACAGTCTAGTGCGGCTCATGGCTTGGACGCGAGAACTGTGAGCACTCGACTTCAGCTCGTAACAATCAATGCTTCCGCGGACACTCGTGAAGTGGCTCGTGTCCAACCACTATACACTGTAAAACGACAACCACAGGGGTGATGAAAATAGCCGAGCTCTAACAATGACTGGAGCTCAGCAGGCGTTTTCTACTTTGCCAACCCCAGCGCATGGATATATGATTGACGTTGGCAGCGTAGATAGGCACCACGTCACGTGGCTGCTCGTTCTGGCTCCGAGTTGAGGGGATGAATGATGCTCATATTTCTAATTTATTTGGCGACTTCCTTTGCCTAGACAGAAAAACGAAGGCAAGTCTATTCAGTTATTAACGTTAGGAGTGATTCTAAGTAGTATTTAGCGAAAGTATAAAATTGTTTCATTGCTCCGTAGAGCTTTATAATTTGACGCTCGTTCTCGAATTTTTAGGGCGTTCGTGTACGCTTTGTTGACCTGTCGCCGAACATTTAGGCCTTCAAATATGCCGAAACTGAGACGAACGCGAGCGAGCATAGTCTCGTGAGCAGCTGCTCTACTTAGATCTGAGCTGGAGCGACTTTGAAGCCTTGAAATACTTGTTTTCAAGCTGCAGGTATCGTGCCACGAACGAAATTCACTCGGAGCCACGGAATACCAATACGTTCCCATGTTAACGGTTACCGCGTCTCTTTAGGCTTAGGAACGGCCAGAATCAGGGACGATCTTTAAAATGGGGTGAGCCCGCCGGTCATTCTTTGTGACTTGAGCGAGATAAAGCAAAGCGAAAGCCGATTGAACCATTCACTGGCAATGAAATTGGCTAATGCTGCAGCGACCATGACGAATTTGCTGCGAAGCGAGCGGAAAGGGCGCCGCCATGTTTGCCGACGCAACCCGGCCCCAAGCAAATAGGGGCCCCACGCTATTTCTCGAATTTTGCGTTGGGGACGAGCGCCAACCCGAAACCCTAAACGGAGTTTGGGTTCTGCGCATGCGCAGTGGTCAGCCCCTATTTCTTAGGGGGCCTCGAGCTTTGGGGTCCCTATTCTAAACCTCTTTAATTTGCGCACCAGTATACGCACCACCGTGGCTCGGATGAGTCGAGGGAAGCGAAGTGCATCCCCAGTTATGTCAATCAACTTTGCAACAAAAAATAAATAAATAACACCTCACTCCTTGTTTTTAATGTTATTTGACCGCTTGCACTCTAGAGTATGTGCTTCCACGTACCATAATTCGTAATAATTTATTCCTTTCTGGATTTTCAAGAAATATAAGGCGTGTTGCAACTTTCAAGAAGATCTAAGGGCCCTTGAAAGGCTTTTATAAACATCCCGGGTATTCAAGGATTTAAGGGAGCTGTACGAACCCTGTCTAGTTGTTGGGCGTACACCTTGGTTTCCATTGTGGTTCTTTTTATGACACACCCCCTTTGCGAGATCTTGCGCCCCTTACGATACTCCTGCACCGCCTGCAATAGTTTGGAATAAAGTTTGGGTAGGGGAAGGCCAGAATTACAAGCGTTTTCTGCGACGTTTCGTTTTGATTATGGCTGTTTTCACAACGCTGTTGAGGAAGATTTGATACTGGGCTCTTCGAAGTCGTCTTTCTTTAGGGCGTCCCTGAATTTGTCCCTGTGAGCGGTTTTAGCCGCTCGTGTCTTTGTCTTGTCCTTGATCTTCCTTGTAGGCGAAGCTTAAAAATGGCAGGAAAATGGTCGCTGCTCCATGGGTCCGAGATGCACTTCAACTTTTGATGTATGTATTTATCTCGTGTCTACTACGAGTATGGTGTGGTGTCCTGCTCGGCTCCACTTATTGTTGTCTTGGTTCCTTTGTTGTTTGCCAATTGGAAGATGAATGTGTGCATACCGCTTGTTAGATCTTCTGCACCTGTTGAAGCATGTGGTTAGCCCCACTTTGGGTGTCGGAGGGCTGAAGTCTCCTCCGTAGTGTTTCTATTCTCGCGGATATGGATGGTGGAGGTGCGCAATCCATTTGTGGTTTCGTGTTTTATTCTTGCCTTCGGGTAGACAGTAGTAGTCGGAAACAAAAATGGGGTTTATTTGCTGAACTGTCGTGCGGACTGCTAGCACCTCTTGTTGCTCATCGCAGTATGAAGTCAAGTCAATCTGGTGCTGATGCCAATCGCTTCTTATGTAGAATATAGCTATTTCTTCTAGCGAAGCTGCATAACCTGGATTCTTAGACGATTAAAAGGGTGGACTACGTTGTCTAGTCAAGAAAATGCTTGCTTGTCGTGTTAGTTTCCTGTAATAGAATTACGTCAGGACACTCATTGAGTTTGTACAGGAGTCGTGTCCGGAGATCCACCGCGCGCTTGCGAAGCCCTTGAAAGCCACACTGGAGTACCTAAAATATTTTGTTATTAAAGAAGTTCGTTGCGAGAGCCCGCTGTTGGATGACGTATTCTCTGTACTGCTTGTTTTCTTCCTATTGCGACTGAACAATGGTTGTTGTTTGCGGGTTTTATGGCGCAAGAGCTCCGACGGCAATACTGCTCTAGACTGAACAATGGTGTTGGGCCTGTCTAGCTCTGCCTTGGGGAAATCACGCGCGTTTTGCAATGCTCGGGCTTTTGCCGTTGGCGGTGGATGTGGTGGTGGCGAGAGGTCCTACTTGACCTGGTCGGCCAATGTGTTCCCTCCAGGAGGCACCCTTGTTTTGATATCCTTATCTGCTATCTTGTGTTCTCTTCAGCTCTTGACGTCTGCTCGCTGTGTTTGTTAGTTTCCTGCCATTTGGGGCATTTGCGGTTGGTTCCATGGTTCCTATATCCCTGGCAGTAGACTGTAGTGTCAGAACCGCTTAATCCCTGACCAGGCTCTGCTGATTTCGGACAATAGGTTCCGCACGTAGGCCTAGTGCCGTATTCAGGAAAATGTCGAGTTCCTGACGTAGGCGGTAGCTGTTCCCGCAGGTGACTGCTCTTGGTTTAAACGGGAATTCCCGCATGGACCTCTTGCCGTATACGACGGATCGGGGTATCTTCTCTCTATCGAACGTGAGGACAGCAGTGTCTGAGTTGTCCAGTCTTCCAGCGGCCACCACGTGAACATTTCGATTTCATTTCCTGTTTGAGGACGTCGTCTTTTGTAGCCTCTTTCTTGGGATATATGTCATAAATCATCACCCCTTGCAGTGTGTAGTCCCTGTAAATGTAGAAGACCTTTACGGGTATCTTGTCGTGACCATCGATACTGACCTCAGTGACCCCTCAAGGGATTCAGCCAAGTCTTTCAAGTCCATGCGGATCGAAATCATATAGGCCTTTTCTATGAGATGCACTGGTGCATTTCGAGTCTGGGAAGTAGTGGCTTGATCGAGGTTTGAGACCCCCTTAGTCGGATCTTGTAGCTGGTATTGCCAGCGCCGTGCGGGTTTTGCCTTCTCGGCAGTTTGTTGTGTTCGATTCCTCTGGGCTTCTCTTTTCTTTTTTATATGTCATGGTGTCCAACCTGTCATGTCTTGAGGATAATCTTGTGCAGCAGCTGGCATCTCGCCAGTCGTACTTTTTTCTAGTCTCAGTGATGTAACTACCTTTGAGCCAGATTGCCGGCTCGACACCGCTTATGGCGCTGTGTTCGGTGTAGGTGTAGCGCCTGCAGGCGCCGGCGCCTCTTGTGCTTCTTCAATTGCTGGGGTTTTATCGGAGCTTTCTTGAAAGCCGACTGATTGCTCTTCGCCTTGTTTGGAACTATCTCGGGGGATTCTCCGAAACTACTCTTAAATATGTCAATACGACTTTCTTTTCGGATATGCGCAGATCCCTTTTCGGATATTCGCAGAATCCACGAACTCCCGCCAGTAGTTTTGACTGCGTTGTATACTAAGTATGAAATAGGTTATAGGTGGTATTGTTGGGCAGTTGATCAATTATCCTACCAATTCGTTGATTGCTGTTTTATTTTACTGATTATTTTTTTAACCGGTTAATAGCTCATATCTTGATGAACAAATATAAAGAGAAAAATCAACGCTTCCAACACGCAGACGTGGACGAGTACAGATGTACAAAGGGCAAACTTTAAATGAAAGTTTATAGCCCAAATAAACTGTACGTAAGGGCGGGACTTGTAACTCCGGACAAATGTTGAAGGTACAGTGTCACAGCCATTTTAACGCCGTTCGAGTGCTCGTTTAGCACAACAAAGATTATTGTAAACAATCAAGGGAGGTCGCTTTTGCTAGAGAATATCAACGAACCTTTTTGCCTCATGCAGTTGAAGTTATAGTCTTTGAGCATAAGCGTCTTTGAACTCTTCTCAATTAGACAGTGAGGTTGATTTAAAATAAAAGTTGTACATTGCGCCATCTGTCACATATTACACCAAGGCACAAAAATTAGAGAAAAGATATTTTGTTTATTTACGTATTATGCATAGAAACAAACGAGGCCGATTGATTGAATAATTTATTGATTAAAGGTTGGTGAATAATCCGGTTGAAAGTTTTAATTTACGCAGAGTTCTAGAACTTGTCAGAACTCGTCGCTCTGAGTCGCCGCGCGATCTCATCTTCTTTTCTCGATCCCTTGGTGTTCTTCAATTTTCTTCCTGAACGAAAATGTAAAAAGCGTCAAGGTGTGTTCGCACCAACGAGCTAGAGGGCCTGAGAGCAATAAACTGGCAGCTGAAAGTGACCTCCAATTGGCCGCCACTATGTTGCATATTTTTACCACTAGACACGTGACCTTATAGTTTTTCGTCTAGATTTTGACAATGTACCACGCACATATAATTGCGTATTGAACTTTAATAAAAGTACCGACGAGATAAGTTATGTTTCGTTTGTTTTAAGTCCCAAATGTGCCTTTACGACAAGAGCTCAGGCAGCTTCGCAATGCCTCCGCCAGATGCCGTCAGTCGCGGTGCTGTATTTTGGGTTTTTATCAGAGCTAGACACTGGTCTCTGGGGCTAACTGTATTGAAAAATAGTTTATGATGTTTTTACAGCGATTGCAATACAAATCTCGGCTCAGGTTTGCGTAAAGGGAGAGCGCCTTTAGAGCGCGCGACACTAGAGTGCCGACGAGAGAGCGCGCGCGTCCAGTCCGGCCAAGGGGAGGTTATAATGGGCAGGAGGTGGCGTCCCTATCCCCAATGCATGGAGCGAAGTGCCTGGAAGGTAGAGCGTGGCCACAGAGCCGCGACGAACGATTTCTTGACCAAATGGAAGCCCTGAGTAAGTGGGCGACCGCCATTAATTTGCGTGCAAACAACCCTCGTTGCCGCTGGCATTTCCGTGGTAACGCGATGTGCCACCGAAATGTGGCGGCACCTAGCTATTTGAAGCAGCGCAACGGGAGGCTTTTAAACCGGTATGGTCGGAGTGGATGAGATTATTATAAACGAACGCCTAGGTGGCTGCAGCAGAAGTAAGCGTTACCGAGTTGGACGCTCTGAACGACGCACCGACTGAATCGGTGTCGAACAGGCGAGATTTCGAGGCCCACGCGCCTGACCAGTAGGACCGGGAAGCCGGCCTGTAGCGGACGGCTCTCGACACCGCGCGACCGCGCCTGGAAGATCGTCTCGATCGGGCAGATCGTATGCGCGGCACGGAAAGCGATCCCGAGTCGATCATCGTAGGCACGAACGCTGAGAAGGATCGTAGGCACGAACGCTTGAAGGATCAGCACACCGAGGGCTGTGGTGTGCGTCGTGCTGAGAAGGGCATCGCGGGTCGAGAAAGCCGCGCAAGCCCTGCGTCGAGAAGATGCGCGGTTTCACTCCGCCGTGATGAGTATCCGGCCGTCATCGCGACATCTCTGCGTGCAGCCGACCGAATCGGAAAGCCAGCCGCGACAGCGAGCAGATCGAAGCAGACCGCCAGGCAATGGAGCAGACGTAGCCTAAGCCTATCGACCGAGGCGGAGAGCAGACGATGGGAGCATGGTTGACCCGGTATTGATGAGAGAGCGTTATTTGCGCGGGTATTCTGTATCAGCGTGTTCTTCCGGCGTCGCTGGGTATGACGTCATGCCGGGTTCCGTCCGCCATTAACGTCTGGTTCCGGTTTGGTTGATGCGTAGAGCGCGCGACACGAGGGCGCTCGCGACAGCGTAGCCCGCTTAGGGTGCTTGCATGTCCGTCTGTCTTAGGGTGAAGACATCCATTGTTGCACTGAATAGACAGCGTGATGCCCCGCGCACTCGGTGCGTGACCTGGGCGCAGCAAATGCGTCTAGGCGACAGCAGCTACGCGCTCGAGCTGAGGACACCGATTACGCGCACTTCAAAATGCTTAAAAAACAATTGGGTGTGAAAATGGCTGAGATGTCACCACTCAAGCAAACGCGCGCGCTTGTATGAAGGCACTCTAAGCCCGCTTGACACTAGAGCGCACGTCACGAGATCGTCTGACCAGTTGAGTGCGGCGACACGAGAGCGCACGACCAGTTGAGTGCGTGACTCGAGAGCGAACAACCAGATGAGCGCACGACACGAGAGCGCACCTCATTCTGGAGCGAACACTAGAGTGCCTTCATACACACGCGCGCTTTTGCTTGAGTGGTGACATCTCAGCCATTTTTACGCCCAATTGTTTTTTTATGCATTTTGAAGTACGCGCAATCCGGTGTCAATCAGCTCGAGCGCTAGCTTTGGCTAATGCAAAGACGCCACTTTAGCGCCCAAGTCACGCACCGAGCGCGCGAGAGCGTCACGCGCTGAACATTTAGTGCAACAATGGATGTCTTCACCCTGAGACAGACAGACATGTAGGCACCTAGCGAACACCGCAAGATGTGATGGCGTACCCGCTTCTCCACAGACAGAACAAAATTGTGCGACTCATAGGATCAGAGCGTTGGTGATTTTTGATTAATTAAATATGCCTTTAATAAAAAAACGGGTACGACTCTTTCTAACCAATTGTTTACTGAAATCGGAGAGAAAAGGGGGCAGGGGAGTGGGCTGGGGCATATAGGTACCGGGAAAGCTTGTAGTTGAGTGGAGCAGCGAGTCTCAGATTTCTTCACAGTGCTGCGGTGCGCCTCTCGGATATACTACAAATAGTTCATTTTTTGCTATATTTGGTCCATTCTTGACAGGCATTTGGGCTCCGATCTTTTTGGTGACTGTTTAAAAGTCCCTCTCATAAGTTTAAATGTCTCACCGCTAAAAAAGTATCAGTAAAAAACTCATCGAAGGAAAGCTCAGCGCAATTTTATCGGATGCAGATATTTCCAGTCTTTTGACGGATACAGGAAGACCTCCCATGCAAATCTTTGATATACAAAATCAAAAAACTAATGAAGCTAAGTCAGCTGGAATGTTTTTCCTGCAAAAATGCACGCTACAAATATTCCTTCCCTTTTTTTTTATTTTGCTGTTAGCTTTTTGTAGCATTTTTTGGTGCGTCACACGCAGAAAGTTCGTCGACTCGTTTCGCAATGTCATTGCTGAATTCCGCAGCATAAATCCCTGCCAATTTTACATAAAACACGGGATGCCCGAACAAGTGGTCGGTCGGGTCGGGCCACTCGCGCGGGACTGGTTGTGCGCGCTCGTGACGGGCGCTCTAAGGATACGCGAGCTAATGTCGCTGCGCTCTCGAGTCGCGCGCACTAACGTCGCCGCGCTCTCGAGTCGTGCGCTCTAACGTCGTGGCGCTCTAACGTCGCGGCGCTCTAGCGTCGCGCGCGCTAACGTCGTGGCACTCTACCCTCGGCGCTCTAATGTTGGCGCTCTTGTGTCGTGCGCTCGAGTGTTGTACAGCCTTGCGTAAAAGCCTCAGGATTTGGTACGGTCAGGTGCCTAGTGGTCAGAATGGTACAACATGGCGGCAGCCAAGTGGGGGTCACTTTTAACTGGTGAACGGAATACCAGTTCATCGCTCTAAGCCCCTCTACTTTGTTGGTTCGCACTAAATTGTGTTATGCAGTGTACCTTCAATCCCGAAACAACAGTCACTAACAAAGTCTAAAAAAAAACGAAGGGCGTGTTCTATAACGATCACTATTCTTGCGTCGGGATTTAATTGCTCGACGTTCGAATCGGCTGATGTTGCAATCTCATTGGCTGTTGTGCAATAATAAGCAGCTCAAATCTTTCCATCGCTTGCGTTTTTTAAGTTGTCAGTGCCTGTACGCTGGCTCAATGTCCCCCCATCCACGGGAACATACAAGACGTCGATGCTTATTTACTCCCAATATATTGGGACAACTGATTTGGTAAACGATTGAGCCAAGCAGGGAGCTGGCACGTGTTCACACTTTGCTTCTCGAAATTGCTTGTTTGCTGCCCTTTTAAGCTCGGCACGGGGCAATGTTCACATGTGCTCTTCAAGAATTTACGTAAAAGCGTACCACGATCCTACCTGCGTATGCGATGCCCTTTCCATGCACGCTTTGAAAAACACTCCAGATTACATCCGCCATTGTTGACCTTCTCTTGTCTTCCCAGATACCCAAGTCACTGAAACAGGCGTTGAGGAGCCTCCACGAGGGACAAGTGGTGGGGTGAAGAACACAGTACACTCAAGGCACATGAGCGGATTAATGATAACAAGAGAAGTTGAGAACACAGATCAAAATGTCAAACGTCCCGAAAAAGGGATCGAACCAATGACCCCACCCAGGGAGCGCAGTTTTTTAAGGCCAAATATGGTGTTTTTTTTTTTTTGAAGGGGGGGGCGGGGGGGGGGGGGATTTAGCGCCTTGAAAAACCGCAAGAAGCCAAGTCAGAGCCAAACTTGACCCACTTTGAACAAAGACTGGGTATATTTATTTTGGCCCCAATTTCGCCAAACAAGTGCCAAAGGTAGGCTCCGCTCCTGGTATAGTTTGGCTGTCATCTGGAACCTTCGGGCCCAAAATCCCCATTCAAGTGCCAGAGTTAGGCTTCATCCTCTGGCTGGTCGGCTTTATGTGGCAGCTTTGGGTCTAAATTGGCAAACAGGTGCCAGATGCTGGTTCTTCCGTTCACACGTGGGAAGTTAGGCTTAAGTCGCAATTCGGTCATTATGTGACACGCCAGAGAAAAGCCAAATAAACGCAAAGAAAACTGTTCTGGCTCTAACTGAAGCTTTGGAGCAAAATAATGGTGGGCTCAAGTTAGGCCCCTATTGGCGACGTGAGCGATCGAAAGCGTCGCTGTGGTCGGCCGACCACAATTGGCCGAATGCCGACTATGACGTCAGCAAAGGATATCAAATCGACGCAAATAAGATGAATGTAAGAACTTCAATTTTGACGGTGTGGGCAGTGTTACTTTGAGAGCGCTATGATTTCAGGCTTTCACCATGCTCATTACAAACACCACTGAACTTGTTCTTCACGAGGTAATGACGTCATGAAAGGTAACCAAACGAGGGCGCCACCGAAACATCTCGCCGCTAATAGGGTTGCCAAGCTTGGGCCCAGTCAAGTCTTTGTCTGGCCTGCTATAGACCGTTCCAGCTCTTATCTTCCAGTCGAAAAATGCTGAGTCACTGGACTGTTACGCATGCGTGGCGTCTCATATTTCGTGGAAGACAGCTACTGCGCACGCTCAGAACGCCTTCCACAGCCCAGAAGACAAAGATGGCAGCGCCCAGAAGGCGGTATTTGGAAAGGTCTATACATTGCGCGAAGTGGTGAGTCCGACGCTCAATCACGGAAGAGAGTCGTAGCGCGGTATTTATTAAATGCGATAACACTTCATCCACCAACCGTCACCGCAGAACGTGCAAGCAGAACGAACCCGTACCTTCTACGTTTATGTTTATGCATTACAAAATAGAGACATTTAAATTGCAGTAATTGCCCAACAAAAGTCGTTGGTATAAATCGCGGGAGGCCCGTCCATGGAAAGTACGCAGTTAAATGAAAAATCACGTGAATTGTTTCTTTAAATGCTCGAAACAATCCATGGACGTCGACGAAAACTATTCCTAAAATTTCCGCAGCAGTTCCTAAGTGGTTTAACAAAGAAGCGTTTTTACGCACTACAAGACGGTGCAAGGCTGCTTGGCATTCTAACGGCCTTCTCCGCAGCTATTTCGACAACAATCATTTGTTTTCTTCGCGTGCTCAATTTGGTGGGAGAGGCCGTTCTCTTCTTTCAGAACGCGGCATGGCTGCGTAACTATATATCTCGGCGCGTTCGTGGAAGGGCGAGTGCAGGCTACAACACCGCCTAGATAGAAAACCGGGTAAATGATATTTCTATATGTCCCATCCAAGGGCGAGCGCGGGTGGAGATAATGGAGACGCGAGTGCTTCGTCAGCTTTCGGCTGGGAGTTAAGGCGAGTTCCAGCAAAACGCAGGCGTAGCACTCGTACCGAATATGCGACCCACGCTGGCCCTTGGTATGGGACGTATTAAATTCAGAACCACCGACTTTATATTTATACTCTGTATTATCCAGAGCTTCACGCACCCTCACACCGAAAGGTAACGCTGCGCTTTACATTCGGTAACCTTCGCTAACCGACAGCCTTCAAAAGCAAGACAACAGAGGCTGTCTTGGGAATTTGGGAATAGAGAGGTAATCTAAGAAGTCAGCAACATCGCGGCACCTAGCTTGCTTTCGCTCCCAACAGACAGTATGTGTAAAGGGCCGCCCACACTGTACTTCGTCTCACCCTAGCATGGACTAACCGCGAAGGCTGCGCTAGCGCGAGCGGCCAGACTTGACTGCCTTGACTAGAGCACTTGCTGCACGAGCGCTCGTGCAGCCCGGCGCGGCTTCATTCAAAGCGACTAGCTCGCGCTTTTAGCACGCGCGGCTAACAATAGTCCATACTAAGGTGAGACGAAGTATAGCGAGAAAACGCGCGTGGCACGCCGATCACGGCGAATGTCACGTGACAGCACAGGAGGCCTCGCGCACTCTTGAAGCATTCGAGCGAACGCATGATTTCACGCGCTCAACCGATCTTGCGGAACGCGTTTTCAACGCGATCGGCGCGCCGCGCGCGTTTTCTGGCTAGTGTGGGCGGCCCTTAAGGCGTCAATATATGACAAACGTATTTTAGCAGCTCCCAAAATCCCCTTCCTAGTTTTGATGAGATGCGATGTCGTGCAGTATGCCTATGAACCAAGAGCTGGCAAGATAAACACACAATTATATCTTCTACCCAAAAAACATTTAGAGCTAAATTTGGCAAATAGTAAGGAAAGATCTGGAAGTAGCAAACAATGAACAGTGCTGCATTCTGAGGAACGAACTGCACGGAGATCAAAGCAGTTTGGCCTTTATGAACGAAGATGTTAAAGAACTGAAATAAAAGTCTACTCAAAGGCAACACTCTGCTTTAAAAAAGAAAGAAAGAAACGGCAGTTGGATTCGAACAACACATTCCTGTAAAAACAACGGGTCGTTCAACTCGAACACTATTCATGTCTACACGACGTTGAGATCCGCGGTGCGCGGAGCGAAGATCTCGGAGTGTTTTTGTTCTCCGTTCACCCTTCAGCTGAGACTGCGGGGAAACTGCGTCCTCGCTGGACCAGTCATATGTGTCTCTTTAGCGACGTGAGCGCACTCCCGCTCATACCCATGCCCAGAGAACCGAGTCACGTGATGAGAGGGAGGCGGCTATTGGTCTGGTGAGCACGTAGCTCCCACCGCAGTCTCAATTTAGGGTTGAACGGAGTATAATGGCCGATTCAGACGACGGACTGATCCGCGGACGGAATGATCACGTGGCCACACTTCCGTGGATCGTCCTTCTCTCAAGCAAATCCAGACGGAGGAGACAACGAGCAGACGATAGTGAGGTCGGAACGAATATCTTGGCGACCACAGCGCCGCCAAACGCGAACATCGTACTGCGGCACCGTTATCCCAAAGCGAAAGCGACGTTCGCCGCTACGGCGCTGGCGCTACCACGATAAAAATTGTTGTGTACCGCTGCTAAGTACCGAGCGAGACAGAACGCAGTGATAGGTCTGGCGAAAAGCGCCACCAGCAATTACAAACCTGCTCCGGAGGGGCGTTTGAAGATGCCTTTACGCACTGGGCGATCGCGCACAACACCGCGTAGTTCACCACAGCCGCAAGAAAGGTCTTGCTGGTTGAAAGGCTGAGCGGACGTTCGGAAAAGATCTCGGCGTGCTAGACGAGTTTTGACAAAAACTTCTTGACACGGACCGGGAGGATACCGGGAACTTGCGGCGCACCGGGCGAAGTTCCTGCGCGACAGAAGGTACCGGCGAATGGATTTATAACTTTCACGGCCTATAGGGGGCGCACTGGCGCCTATCAAAATGGCTGTCATCTGGATGATCGTCGTTGAACAACTGTACGAGGCTGGGTCCGCGACGCGTAAGTAATTCTAGTTTTGCTATGTACGAGCAGCATTAGAGCCTTGCTTTATTTGTTCACGTCAGGAAGATGTTTGCAAGCACCTTTATTGTGAAACCGATCACCCAGGAGTTAGGGAGCGCGATTCTCACACCGCGGTACCACCATCGCTGAAAGGTACGAATCAGACACAATGACGCGCTAAATTTGTTTTGCTTGCTCGAAGAAAAAAAATGACAAAGCGTTGTGCTATTGCCAGGTCAAATCTTTTTTCGAGTTAAACGTCCGGGAATAAAAAGGCGCTCGACTATTTCAGTACGAGCGTCCGCAAAAGAGGCGCGGATCGCAGGAATCGGCGACGTGCTGGTCATGTCGTACACGGTCCACTGATGAAAATCGCGATTGGGTCGGTCTTGTGAATCTGCCATAACTAACACTGGAAACCACATTAACTGCCCCGTCACCTAAACAGACACTGACGCAATCCATCGGGTTCAGACTCCAAGTCAACCAAAGTCTCACAACATAATCGCGAAATCCATCTTGAGGAATGGTCAAGAATGACTTTTTCCCCTTAGTCTTTAGAGAATGGAATGAATTTGATAATTCTATCACTAGCAGCGCCAGAATAACCCAACTCCTAGCACATCTAGATGTTTTGTCACATAGATTTGAGTGATATTAGATTACCTTTTTTTTTTTTCATAACCACGGCTGGTTGTGCTTTTCATTGTATGTTATTAAATTGAATTCTGATTTTGTTGTTTTTTAGGCACTGTTCAATAGCATATCTGTGAATGTTTTGACCTTGATGTGCCAATGATGATGCATGCAATTTTCTTGTATTTTGTGTTCTATCCTGCTAAAGTTAGGACAGGCAGTATCTTCAAATAAATAAATAAATTGTGAGACAAAAACTAATGTTCAGCATGAAGAACGGTACTACTTGGTTACCTTGCCACTGGGACAGTCATGGGCACACTCTGGCTTGACGAGCGCTGTAGGTTCGATGTACAATTTTATTGTGATTTGCTGTCATAGGACATCAAGCGAAATAAAGCCGCGTTGAGGAACTTGATGTGGTTGCAGCTCGAACAATATGATTATGGACGAGACGATGATTTCTTATTGATTTTTCGCGGCCGAACAGTAAGGGCGGCAACACATAAAGCGGGAAAAGTATCCTCAAGGTTTTGTACAATTTGAAATTGGCGATTGGTGTGGCAGCAGACATGACGTCTGAGTGTATATGTGTGACGTTTCTTTGGATTTGGATGTCTGTATTTGTTAGGACAAGGTTTTTCATGGTACCTAAAATATTCGGAATATTCTGACAACATATCTACAACCTAATGTTGTCACCTGAATTTTGAAGAAGGACATATTTGGCAATGACTTTGGTAATCTGTGTTATGACGTCTGTTTCCTACTCTGAGCAGTTCAAATGCTTTAACATCGGTTTCTTACGGATTACTCTAAAGCCTTAGTCCCACTATAGCAACAAACAGAAACAACCAACACCGACATGTCTTAACCACGTGCGGCATGTTCGCCAAGGAACCTTTGGCAGGCTTTCAGTCTCTCGGTTGTCGTGAGAAAAGCACGAGTGATTGCAAGCCTGCCAAAGATACCATCACGTGCATGATGCTGGCGTTTGGGGCTTGTCGGTGAGGGCTGTTTCTATTTGTCGCTCTAGTGGGACTTGGACATTATCAATGTATTGGATTAACGACTGTAAAACCATTTCAGAAGAAAAATTTCATAAACACCGCGAACAGTAGTATATTTAAAATATTTCGTTTATTGTTAGCCCGGAATTATGGAGAAGTCGTTTGTTTTATATTTTAAACAAACTCGTAAGGTATTCTTTCCAAGATTTTGTTTGGGGAACTCCATCTGAGTTGTTATTTGAACTGGAGTTAGGAGAAAATCTGCCGGAGAAAAGACAACATGTGCGTGTGTATATATTAATAATATATCACAATCAACAATCAAATAATGCACCCTAAATATAAAAGGCGTTTTTATCTCAACTCACGCATGAGTTAAAAAAACATTTTTAATTCTAACCAGAAAAATTTTGGTAGCATTTTTTTTTTAAATTAGAGAACGGAAAGGGCAGGCTTGGCGGATTTTTGGTTTGTTTGTTTTCCAGTTGCTAACCAATGAAGCGGCCGAGGCGAAAACTGGTGTTTCTCACTCCGGTCGGAGAATACCTGTACGACCGCTTGGTATTTATTTTTTTTTGTCACTTTTAAACTTTTGTAATATTAATCTTTCGTGGCACTCTCAAAATAGAAAATGAATTAAAAAGGAAATATTTTAGAATACGTTTAAAACAAATGTCGCACTCTCTTCCCCTGATGATTATTTGGCGAATTTTGGCAAGTTTCTATGTGTGACCTCATTAGAATAGGAACTTGCCAAACTGATTAAAGTCATTAATATTTAAAATCTGTCAAGCCTGTTGGCTTGCCGAACTTTTCTAAAAAGATCGTGAAAGGAGAGAGATCAACCATTTTTATATATTACTTAAAAGACTCTAAGAATAAACCTCATATTTTTCAATATGAGCTGCATTCTTAGAATAGTAACTCACACTTCCAGTTCGAATGGAGGTTTGGACGGTGTCGGTGGAAATGTAGTCGTCGAATCTGCAGAGGGAACAAAATTATTAGACTGCAAGCAAACACTGACGAGGCGGGAAAAAAATACGACCTAAGAAAAACATTTAGCGTGTCTTCAATAGAGGTTTGCAAACTTAGTCACAACCTACCATTTCATAGCCTCTGGTGTATCTCGATATCCCTAACATCAAGACCTGCTAAGGCGTGTCCATGGTTCATATAAAGTAATCGTGTTGTGTGGTTGTTTAGACAGCGGACATTTAGTCAGCCCCATTGGACATCTGATGCCTCCGCTGGAGATGGGAGAAAGTTAGCCAGTGCAATACCACTGCATAGCCTGGGATCTTTGGCGTGCGACCCGCAGTAATGATACACGTCAGCATGCTGGTATACGATGTTCATCCAGACTGAAAGGAAAAGGGGAAGGAGGGGGGGGGGGGGTTGATCTCAGAATCTCTTGGCTCTGCAGAGCGAGGTTTCGCTCCACGTGCTCTGGGCTGCGTTCTGTTAACACACCCGGCAACCAATCCCCCTTTCATGGTTGCCAACAACTGCAGATGTAGGCTGGGCAAGAAAGGGAAAGGCGACATCCGCAGGAGCGGGAGTGGTCCTGCGAGTCAAACCTAATCTATGCTGGGAGCAGCACCCCCTTCAACTCCAGGGCTATAAGAAAACAATGCTAACAAAATTATGCGGATTGAGCTTTTTATTGCACTTTATAGACGTACAGTTCAGCCGTAAACGGAAACGCGACCCTTGTAGTTCTATGCTTTTACACTCCCTGCCTGCTCCGCTTAATGCAATCAATTAACTGGCTCTTGCCATTTCCGAGTGCGTTAGCACAACGCAGCTTGGAGCACGGAAAACGAAAGCTAAACCTCAAGAACTTAGAAATCCTGGGTTAAATCCATAGAGTGATATAATAAAATAGAAGGAAAGGTCGCACGCATTCAGGCCGCTTCTGAACGGCGCTGCATAGATGCTGACATCGATGGTTCCCATGACACCATATTGCGACACTTTGATATACACAAAGAAGCTGAAAAACATCCCTGGCAAGCTTTGTATATGTTAGCTTTCTTTTGAACAAGGACACCGGCGTCGCGCATAGTACGAAAATAAATAAAGGGGATGAACACCTGAACAACTTCATCTAGTCGCGGTGAAACGAAAACTCCCTAAGGCCCGCTTTCTTTATCGGCTTTTTTGTCTCTCTATTGCTCGTTCTTTCTCTCGAGTTCACTCTCAAGACCTTCTTGGTTCAATCCCCACCCCCTCCCCTTTTCAACTTAGATGCACAACATACCTACGTGCGGTCGTGTATCGATTCTGCGCAGTGCACATTAAGGGCACCAGGATAGCACTGCAATTGCACTGATTCAATTTCTCATCTCCAGAGAATACAGGACATTGGGGCTGACTAAATTCCTGCTGTGTGAACGTACACATAACACAATTACCTTGGCCACACATCGGCGACCTTTTCGCTGAGCATTAAATACAACCCTTCGAAATAAAAAATCATGTAAACGATGTTTACGTAAAAAAGGTGTTGCTGGCTTCGTAGGAACGGGTCAAACTTCAAAAATGTGTATCTCAAGTCCAATCTGTGTGTTACGTACCTGTTCGAGGGCAGTGTGATTTGCGAACGCAAGTTCCATTTCTGACCCTATAGTACCCGTACTTGCAGAAGCATCCAGAAGCGCAATCCAAAGTGCAACCAACCGGTTTGGGCTCTCCGCACCGACGTTCGCCACAGGAGCTGCTTACACATATCTTGTAGGTCTCGTTCTTCGGACAGTTAGGTTTTTTTGTGGTAGGAGCAACTATAGAAAGAAGTAAAAAAAATTAAAGACGTTTACAACACCCTGTAACGCAGAATTAGAGCGCAGCTCTTGAGGAGGCGGAGGGAAGGGTACTGAAAGGAGGGTATATGCCTCCTCCCCTCCTCATCCCCTCCCCCTTCATCCTACTCCCCCGATCGTTGCATCATGGGAAATGTCCCATAATGCACCGCGCGGGACCTTCGTGACGTCCACGTGACGTCACGAGTGACGTCATGAGGTCCCGCGCTGTGCATTATGCGACATATCCCATAATGCACCGCGCGGTTACGCCAACGGCGACGGCGACGCCGACGGCGCTCAAGCCGGAAACGAGCGCCTAAGAGCTCCGCTCTAAAATTAGTAAACAATCAGGTGAACCGAAGCTAATACCCGTGGCACACGGGCAACTCGAATGCCATTTACAATGAATGACATTTGTGTGATCGGCGAATCAGCTCGCAATCTGTCGCGCGTGGAATGCGCTACGCCCGGAGTGTCGCGCGCTGATTGGCCGTCCGCTCAAATGTCATTCGTTGTAAATGGCATTCGAGTTGCTCGTGTGGCACGGATATAAGTCTCGTTACGAAGTCTCGTTAAAAAGAAGCTTCTTGGTCAGAGGCGTCACGGCGTTACGTGCGAGTTTAGCTTGGTCATACGAGGGCCGATATGCAAGTGATAAACTTTTCAACTCAATATAGTGAATCGGCTGTGGCCTACTGCGTTCCAAGTTACATCCGCTTGAGACTGCTTACGACCGCTTACGACACTGACACGCTGGCGGCATCTATCAGGAAGCCCTGAATCTTTTCCGATCTGCGTTTAAATAGACCGAGGGCTTTGGCAGTATATCCGCGATCAAATTTACGATAAATCCACAATAAATGGTCGCTCATAACATGGTCAAAAATATCTCAAACCAATGGTGAACGAATGATGCGCAAAAAGATTGAAAAATATATGGGCACATGGGAAGTGGGCCACGTCGATACAATAGACCATTCCAGTAAAGGCTCTCAGGGCGGCGCCATTTCGTTCACCGCTGCGTCCTCTCCACACATCCGGAAACTTCAGCAGGTTCGGCAGGGTAAAACGAGGGAAAGAGCATGCGCCCGATTCCGCTAGCAGACGACAAACCGGGAGGGAGTCGTTATCCATCTTTTGGGCTGTACCGGCGGGCTGTACGGTACATCGAGCTCTCGCTCGCGGCTGCCACTGTGAAGTGGTTCGTGTTTCTATAATATGTATGGCTACTTCAGAACAGACTTGTGCCTATCTCAAATACTCTACTGGAGATATTGTATTTCAAATACTCTTTGAAGTATCTTGGTATCTTGCAAATACTTTTGATCGAGAGTATTTGATACTCTATCTTAATTACATTTCTGAGTATCTTGTACTCATTATCTCAAATACATTTTTGACATTCCGCCATTTTCCGAGTTTTTCGGTATGAAGTGGCGTGGTCGTGGCACGAGCAAACGTGAACATTCTTTCGAGCAACCAAATCCTCATGCTAGCTCCGATTAGCTACGGTGACTTCGATTGAGCTTGTGAAAACATAGCTTTTTTGTTAATTTCAATTCATATTTCAGCCCAAAGCTCATACAGCTCCGGTGTCCCTCAGGGCTCCGGTAGTCGGACCACTCTTATTTCTTATTTATATCAATGACCTTCCTGTGCATGTTTCTTCCTCTATTAGTCTATTCGCCGACGATTGTGTAATTTATAAAGAGATAGTTAACGACTCTGACATTTCTGCCCTTCAGGTTGATATTAACAACATCTGCAAATGGTGCAAAGAATTGCTCATGGAGCTTAACATCACTCAATGTACATCTATGAGAGTATCTCGTCATAAAAACACTTGTCCTTCCTACTCTATCAACAATTCTACTCTAGTTTCTGTGTCCTCCTATAAATATCTCGGCATTCACATAACCAACGACCTCTCCTGGAATATCCACGTCCAATATGTCACTAACAACGCAAATAGACTTTTGGGCTATCTCAAATGTAACTTTTCGCTTGCTCCCCTTTCGTTAAAACTTCTCCTCTATAAAACCCTAGTTCGTCCTAAACTTTAATATGCAGCTTCTATCTGGAGCCCCGGTATCACCCTTGCATCAGCTGTCGAATCTATTCAAAATCGTTCTGCCCGTTTCATACTTTCGAACTATCATCGTACAGCCAGTGTAACTTCCATGAAATCGTCCCTCTCCTTGCTTGATCTCTCTTTCCGAAGAAAATATCACGTCTATGTCTATTTCACAAGATTTATTACTCTAACCCCGCTCTCCGTCAAGCATTGTTTCTAGAACCATCGTACATATCATCACGTGTAGACCATGACCTAAAGGTAGGGATTCCCCATTGCAGCACCTCCACTTTTAACGCCTCTTTTCTACCCCAGACCTCCATTGATTGGAATCGCCTTCCCGCACTTATAGTCTCGATAACTAACACTGTTGATTTTAAAAATGTTATTACCAACGTTTTAACAGATGTTGCGTAGCGCGTGTTTTTTTTGTGTTTTTGTTTTGCTTCACTCAACTATGTTACTTTTATGTGTTAACCACCCACTCCCCTCTGTAATGCCTTCGGGCCCTGAGGGAATAATAAATGAAATGAAATAAAATGAAGGTTTTGCTTTTGCCTTCCCAAAAGCGCCTTTGGTTTCCTAGAGTTTCCCCCAAAAATCCTCAAACAAAAGGGGTGGTTTTACGGAAGTAAAGGTTGCCACAATGAGGCTCAGCGCAGACCGGGGAATGACCTACGACAACAATGCAGACTTGAGCTTCAAAAAAATAAATAATAACAAATAGAAGAAAAGGAGACGGCAACACAAAAATAATACTTTTTTTGTATATTATAACGCCACTGCAAAACGTCGAGGTTTTTTTTTTTTGTGTGTGTCGTTAGTCCGGCACTTATTTCTCTTGCGAACACTGTCTGTAAACGATCATTGTTAAGCAGAAAACTGGACAGGAAATGAACTAAGAGCTGGATGACCACTCAAAATGCCAACAAAGCGTCCCCCAACGTTGAGTGTTTTTCTGAACGCAACCTACTTGAAGGTGCGACCACTGCCGTGGCCATTATGTAGGTTCTTTTTGTTATCAATTCACTGATATCCGTATCCCAAGTCCGTTTATAGTGAACTCCCCCTATAGGGAATATGGATTGAAGTTAAACGATGCGTCTAAGTTGCGCCGCAGGACGTGATATTCAGCGATGTCACTATTGGCGAGGCGCTTTGTCCCATTTGTTGTCCCCACACCTCGGTGTTTACCCAACACAAGGCCTATGCACGTGCCCACAGGCCTTGTGGGAATGTTTGTCATTTTCTTCAGTAGAGCGCGGGGCACAGTGTAGTGTAAAAATACAAACAATAAACAAAGTGACGTTAAGTGCCGGAGCTCTCCCGAAAGCCGTCGTCCGAAGATGCAAGCCTGACCCACTTCGGCTTTTGTGCTGAGCTGAGGACCGTGCATGCTGCATTGTTCATGCAAGCCGGAGTGGAAGCAAAAGAGCCCATCCTCTCCTCACCGGAGAACACGAACTCCAGCCGAACACTGACGCCGCATTCGGTTAAGTCAGCCGAGCGCCGAGTCATTTGTTGTCTCCATCCGTGTAGTTCTAAAGTTAACCGCTTGGGGCGCCACGGTCTGATCTCCTCCCCAAAGCGACCTTTCTTTTTGTCCCAGAGATAATTTGTAACATCTATCAGTAATATTGCCATGCGCGTTGCAGAGCGAATGTGTGTCCGAATGATTGCCGCGCTTGGCTCTCGCGCGGAGGCTCCGGTTCGATTCCAGGAAGAGGACTCCTCTTTTATTTTTTATTTCAACTTAAAATTCTCGCAAGTTAAAAACCTTGTCGTCTGATCGAGTTACGAATGTTCTACATGTTGAACATTCTACGCCAAATGTTCCAGAAATCCGTGCGGGTACAAAAGGTGCTCTGTGTGGTGGTCCAGAGTCAGACTCGCCCCAGAGCTCGATCCTGCTGTTTCGCCGACATCGACGCCTGCGGCGCTAGACTTTCTCTATTTTGTTTTGGGCACAAGTTCACCCCATTAAACATTTAGTTTCTTCAGTTATTCGCCGCCTCATCATTTTTTTATTCGTGACAATATCCTGCTCCTTATAATGTGAATGCATAAAATAACCGTACGATGTTTGTTTTTTTTTCGTTTTTTGTTGTTGCGTGTTAATAAACCATTGTGGTAAACCAGATTTTCGCAACTGTATAATTGTCGTTGTCAATGATGTCGATACAAATTAAGCAATGCGAAAGTATCTTCAAAAGTAATTGAATTACATTTCTAAGTATTTGTACTCATCTCAAGATACTTTACAGTCAAAGTAACTTGAGTAGTATTTTAAATACTTATTGAAGCAAGTATTTAGTAGCTTAACTTAAATACTTTCATCGAGTATTTTGTCCAACACTGCTTCAGAATCAGCCTAAAGTGCTCTGTTGTTTTATTTCAGTAGCTAATCAGCCAGCCCATCTTTGTTCCGTCACTTCAATAGCAGTGGCTTCAGCCGGCAGTACCAACTTCGACCACTGCGTCTATTGCGTCAGAGGAGCACGTTTAAATGCGAAAGCATTAACTGCCTCATGGAGAGAGCTGACGTCATCAGCCTGAAGCGCGAAAACGGCTCTCGGCTTCCGCGATTTCGCCTTCGGTTCCATTGGCTGGCGCGCGTCGACGGGGCTCCCATTGGCCGCTGCGCCATCGCCTCCCGATCGAGATCCCGGAGCGCGAGCGCGCCATATTCTGTTTCACCTTGTGTTGTACCGCAGGAAAGCGCTACAAGCGCGAGCTTCTTGCTCTATGGCTCACGTGCATCAAGGGCACGAGAGCCATAGAGCAAGCTCGTGCACCAAGGGCAGCTGCACACGCTTATGAGCTCGGGCTTCTAGCCTTCGCTGCGTACAACATAACATGAAACGGAGTATAGTACGTAGCAGACAACAAGGGGAGCGCGGACGAGCAGACGACAAAGGGAGCGGAGTGCGAGCCTCTTGCATGCTTTCGCATTCACAACTCATAAAAAATGCTTAGGTGTCCCTCGCGCTTTTTATTTATTTATTCTAGACCCCCCCCCCTCAATTTCGCTAAAGGCCTACACCAGTACGACCTTTAAATAGTAAAAAGCTACTGCAGCCGTATTTACTTATCACCGGAGGGGACACACCGACCACTGACATAATTTTGACTTTTTTTTTCTTTTTTGGCAGATAACAACGCAATTGGAACCAGTTTGTCTTTTTATCGCACATGGCATTGCCTGATAACTTGCACATCCAAATCCGCGCATTTTTGCCTAAAATTTTCGATATGACGATATTTTAAACCGAGTTTGCACACCAGCCGGATGTTAGGTACAGCCCACACGTCGGAGCAGACGACTCGCGGGGTGAGAGGGGGAGGGCATTTTCTCTCTCCGCTCTTCCTACTGGAATGATCTATAGATGGCGCAAGTAGAAGAAGTGTCACTAGCGGTTGCAACGGAGGCGGTCGCACTGGAACGCAAATGAGTGAGACAGCCTTTACAACGCACTAAAGCCATTGGAGTCCGGAAAAGTAGCGCCAAGCAATCCCCATGTGGTCGCCATTTTAGTTTATGAAATGACCAGTTTCCTTATTCTTGGCTAGCCGATTCAAATTCGCGGTGACAGGTTGCTTTATGAACACGTTTGTTGTATACCGAGACTCTGGCATCCACACCGTTGAAATAGGCGCAAACCTTCGCACCACACCACATGCGGCGTTATGTGTTTGATGGCATTGAAAATAATTTCCCTGTCATGAAATACGCAAGGAGAGCAACATATTGCAAGATATCCGTCGAGATAAGCATGATTGATACGTTGATTGCAAAACACGGTGCCAAAGGCGCTTATAGGCAGGTATTCACTACTCGCCATATTTGAGGGCGCTGTGTAGAGCGCATGCTCGGAAACATCTCACATTAATAGGCTGCCAAGACCGGCAATTTCGATGGTATAGAAAGCACATTGCAAAATAACTGTTGAAGCTCGCCATCAGCACGGGCTCGGCAGTCGCGCACACAGCTATGAGCCCCTATACACAGTGGCGTTTTGAGTACGTTTGAGAGCGTCTGAGTGCGTTTGACTGCGTTGAGGCTGCGAGAAACCAGGACATCCCTGCTTCGTCCAGTACGTCGCATGCTAAGCTATTCCTTGAATTTGATTCCACGCGTCATACGGAGCACAGATATGCTGGTGACTCGCTGTCGTTTCTCGTCGCAACGCTGTCAAACGACTCTTAAACGCAACTGTGCGTGGGGGCCTTATGAAGGCAAAGAACGCTTTCAGCGCGATGACGCTTCATAGCGATCTTGGCGCGTCTAAAATCACAGGATTTTGGGAAATTAACGCCCTAGCCTTTCCTGCCTGCTAATTGGAAACAAACGGATACCGACATACAGACGAATAAACCTCGCAATGTAGCTTGCAGATCAGTTTAAGTTGCCATGGCGATTGCCATTTCGGTCTATTTCGATCTCTGAAACTTTGAAAGCGTCGTTCTGAGCTAGTCACACCAAGATCGCTATCGTTCTGAAAGTGTTACCAATATAAGCGTCTTTGGCACTGTGCATCGAATCAACTTATCAATAATACTTATCTGCACCGGCCCCTTACAATCGTATTGTTTTTCGTGCGTATCTCAAGACAATCAATTTATTTTTAATGTCGCCAAGCACCGACGCCT
This sequence comes from Ixodes ricinus, assembly GCA_037355805.1. Lineage (NCBI taxonomy): Eukaryota > Metazoa > Arthropoda > Arachnida > Ixodida > Ixodidae > Ixodes > Ixodes ricinus. The sequence goes on from JAZHYW010068892.1 coordinate 25,807, forward strand.
CATGTGGCGGCTGGTGGTGTGAAGTTGTGCGCTAGTTTCGCCAGTGTTTGGATAACAACCTCTCGGTATTCAAGAAATGTATTTATAAAGCATGCTGTCACCGGGAATTTGTATCGGCTCACTAAGAATGAAGAGGTCAAGCAGAAACTTTTCATCCCATGAACCAAAATGGCGACGATACGGAAAATGTAGCGCTACTTTCCCCAGGATCCAGTGACTTTAAGCACGACTTGCTTAGAACGATTCTTTCAAGGCTTTTGAAGATTTGAAGAGCTCGAAATAGCGATTGCCATGGCAACGAATACCGACCAGCCAATCGCTTGCCAGGATTTGGTCGTCTGTATGTTCGTATCTGTTTCTGTCCGTCTACCAGGCAGGGAAGGCAATGGCGCTTCTTTCCTAGGATCCAGTGACTTTAGAACGCACCGATAGATAACTCCGTCTGGCGTCTAGGGCAGTATCAGCCAATAGCCTTATTGCTAAGTTACTCAAGCATCATGGAGAATGCTGGGAAGGCAGGTCTACGAGCCGCACGGATTCGCCTTCCCCGTATGAAAGATGCGAAGTAAATAACCAAAATAAGGTGTTTACAAACGCGCGTGCAAGATACCGTTTGTTTCCGGCTTTTCCTTCAGGACAGTTACTGCTTCCACTGCTGCAGACGCCATCACGTGCAGCTTTGGTAACTACACTCGCAGCATGTTCTTTGGTGCACGGGTAGTTTAGCGAACAGTGAACTTCTACGTATGTCTGAAAATTTTCAATATCTCTGTTAAGCCGGGGTCCCACTCTTCATACATCATACAAAATGACAGACTTCTCGATGCAGACACAATGGCAGAATTGATCTGCGAACGCGCCTCAAGCATCTTCGAAGCATGCTTGCTTCATATGCATATGTATGCTCTGAACATGTCTGCGGACAGTTTTTTTTTGTGACCAATATGGCAGGACCGTTGTACAAGTAAGATGGATGGATGTTGGATGGATGTTAATGACTATACCCTTTGTAATGGGCGGTAGCTTGCGCCACCTAGCCTAAGTCTCAGACAGTGTTTCCAGACTGTGTTTTGTACGATGTGTTCGCACGCTGACCGCGGTTGAAGCGCCGTGGCGCATTTAGTTTGACTAAAATACGAGGTTTGATTACCTTTGCAGCGTTTTTCGCACGCGGATTTTGTGTCGAACTTATTTTCATTCCTGCCGCAGCCTCCCCATGTAAATGGTTTACATGTTTTATCTCTGGAGTCGTAGTAATACTTTCTGAAGCTGGCCTTGCATCGTCCAGTTTCTGGTAGCATTTTGCAGATATCTTTGCGACTCGCTGCAAGAATCAAAAGACATAGGTAAAGCACGACGTACAATGCGAAACAAAATTACTTTTTTTTAAGCAGTTTGTGTTTTTTTGTGTGTGTGTGTGTTTTTTTTTTCGAACTTTAACGGCGTTTGTACGCAAAAACCTACCTGATAGCGCTGAGAAAGTGATAGCGACACCGCGCTCTCAATTTTCGAATCAATCAACACTTTCTGAACTGACCTCCTTCCCCATCGCCGTCGCCCCTTTCGCAACATCAACTATGGCAAGGCTGACACTTCATAGATAAGAAAGCCTTGGTGCTGAACTTCCCTACGTCACTATGAAAGGGCACCGTACCGCACAAACCTACTAGATCCCATCCCTCAACAACGCAGCAGCTGCTGCTGTCAGTCGCGGCACAATTTGTGCGGTCGTTTGCCATTTTCTTGCTTGACGTTTAGTATGACGTTTCGTAACAAAACACTGTGCTCAACGGAAAGAGCTTGGCGGATAATGAGGGAAATCATATTCTTTTTATAAGTATTGTAATGTAAGCAAAAATTGCGATGTTCATTGTGTTAGATTACAATAGTGACTAATATTACTAGATTAGCTCAGTTATGGAACTGCCCATAGATGCTGCCTCCACAAGGAAAACCCCCTCCCCGGCCTTCCCTCCGTCGTTTGTCGCGCCACCGTTTTGGGGACGGCTGCTATGGTAACTGCAGTCTATTCTATGAAGTACATATGGTTTTAAGCACAACGTCTAGATGGCGTTTCACCGTACTCTATGGAACACACAGTTTTGAAACGAAAATCTAGATGGCGCTTCAAACGACGGGAGCCGGACTAGCGGGAGTGAGGGAGGTACCCTCCCCCCCCCTCCCTCCCCTCCCCCGCCCCTTCCGCGTGAGTTCCGGAACTGAGCTAATCTGTTCACGTTTCTACTGACTTTGAAAGCGTATATATTATTTTTGTTTTTGTTGGTTTCTTTGGAACTGTATTTTTAAATAATTTCTGATAATTTTCTTCGAACGCCTTTTTTAAACTGTGTGCGTGTACTTTTTTTTTCATTTCCAGGTTGCGAGATATGGCGAGACTACATTAATTGCGGAAAAAGGCTATGTTTAGAAATATACATAGACCAATGTATTCTCGTGCACAAGTTAAGAAAGCTCCAAATAAATTCCACCGCGAGCGAGTCACGGGTGATCGAATCGCTTCGCCGACCACCCAGCATGAGGACGAATCCATTGGGCAACTTATCTAACCTCCGCGAGACATTTGCAAAAATGGTTGAGCCTTTGATCAATTCGCAATGATCTTTTTGGCGCATTCTTTCCACGCCTTGAAAGAACAATTTCTGAAGGTAACGAGGACGAGCGAAGAACTTCTAGCGCGTCTGTGACTTGTGTCTGACTAGAGTATTGACCACGGTGGCAGTTGTACATCGTTTAATGCGCAGTTTGAGACTGGTTTTAATGGCCATCGCTTAACGGTAAGAAATGTGCGCGTCATTACAACAAAAGAGGCGTGACATGCTGAAAAGGGATAATAAATCTTACTAGCGTTACAGCGTCTTTCACAACTTTTCAAGCCGTAGTATAGATGGTGCGGGGTGCACTCAGCGTTTGCAGGTACTTTGTAACATTTTTTATCCCGCTTGTCATAGTAGTACAGGTCGAGGTGTTCAGTCGCTTTAGACTCCACGAAGTTCTCTTCGTGCTCCTCCAGACTTGCATTTTTTCTCAACCCTACAAAAAACACGAAGGATGTGATCACTCATAGAGACATTAAACGACCGTTAATATAATAGTTTCTTGTGATAAATTCTAACGCAGGAAAGTATTAAGAAATAAGTTCACGGTATATATGAACTTTCGTGGTATACAAACATACAGGATTGTTGTTTTTCTAACAGAGAAAAATAATTATATAAAACAAATACTAAAACTTTAAAAAAATCTTCCGGGATAACGTTAATTACCGTAGCTGACGTCAGACAGAAAATGTATAAAATCATAATTAAAAAAATATTTCCTAAGATTCTCTACTAAGCTTTTGAAATATTTGCTTCAGCCTATCGTGCCTAGGGTTGCCTTACAACTGGGTCCTATCGCGGCCCAGCTGTTAGTAGTTCGCAAGCCGCTGCAATCGCACTCGGTCAGACTCACGGAAGTGTGTGAACCAACCTTTACTCGAATGGATACGAGTTACTCCGGCGGATCCTGTCACGTGACAAGACAGATCGAGCAACGCTGGACGCGGGTAGGTTTTCGAACGCCAAGGTACAGAACTTTTACTCTAGAGTGAGATTAAGTAAATTTTGGAACACGGCCTAAGTGACAGCTCAAGGAACGAAGAGCGTGCCGAATCTCCAGCATCGTAGTATCGCTCGACAGCCCATGAAATTCCGCCTTTAGCCGATAAAATACGCCGATGAACGAATCACGAAGAAAAAGATGCGTGAACGTAACTGATGGCACACAGCCTACGTTTCTAAAGCTGTCAGCAACAACAACTATCCCATGTGCTCTGCGGGAACACACGTCCCCATATCTCGTAGACCCGTGGATTTGTTATACTGCTCACTGCAATACACGAACTTCCCTGTTACACGGCTTCAATCATAAGCCGCATAATCAACTTTTCTGTCTTTTTTTTTTTTATCACGCAATAATTTTGATTTTACTATATGTACAGAAAAGCAGAACATATCTCAAATATTCCAAGCTTCCGAGAAAGCTTATAACTGTGTACAATATAACAATGTGCTCATTACCGTAATTTCTACATATTCTCTCATTTTTGATGAAAAATGTTTGCAAGTGATGCATATAGCTTCATATTATACCGAAAGTCAAACATTTTGCGAAAAATAAGGGATAAGGCAATTTCAATGCTAACTCCT
>JAZHYW010068893.1:0-19815 GCA_037355805.1 Ixodes ricinus
AAAAAAAAAAAAGTTCCATCATGGACTGACCGCAGTCCCTTCCCTGACATCCTGTCTGCCTGAGGAGGGATGCGAAAAGAATTTGATTCTCTAAATAAATTTAATGTCACCCTAAATCCGATCAAAACGTCACAACGCCACCGTCCAATGAGGACGCCCCTGTCAACATTGATCGCATGACGTCACGGTGGAATGAACTGGTATTCTTTATCTGTAGGTGTGGCCTTGAACATGAAACTTTACCACGCTGCTGCATAAAAGCACAATACGTACTTTCGTTGTGGGTTATTTAGATGAAGATGGTGCAGGCAGTGTCATTTGGAATTTTTGAGAATAGCCTGAAGCATCCTGGAACACATGTCTTATCTTCTGTTACAGTTGAAAAAACGATGCGGGGCATCCCTGTTGTGTCCTTCCTGCCGACCCTCCGCCACCGACGGATTGATTGCAGTCCTCAAGTTTCGCCTAGCATCATCCAAGCAGAGTCCTTATGGATTGCGACTTGGTATGCCAGGCACAGGTGCGAGCTCTGCGAAAAATTGGAGTCGCTTAGCTCGGCTATGCCAGGATATATGTAGCGTGAGCTAAGGTTCAGCTGGTTATTCTTAGCTTTCCTGGTTGTCTAGGATTAGCTTGATTATCTTGCTTACTGCTGCTTCAATGACACACACACGGATACGCATTAGGTGACACATGTATTTTTTTTTTTGCTCAACGTCTGGTTGCTTTTTTAATGCCACAAAGACGGCTCGGTGGTCAGTGTATGTAATACGCTGCCGTCTGTCCCCAACGCAGTACTTGGAATTGATTGTTTGTCTCTATGCACAATATCAATGGTGGTTCCCCATTGAGTCGTCTGTACCGTTGGAACACTGGCACGTTTGGCCACATCGTTTAGAACCGGTAGACCTGGTGACATGGGCGGGTAACGATACCCCATTGGTAACGCTAAAGAGTGGAATCTTCTGCTTAACGAGAAAGTTCTTGCGCGTTGTACAAACCCCGCGCCACGGTTTCACCCCACTCAGGTGGCGCCTCTAAACTCAACTGTTTCACGCACGGCACCACTTAGCAGCGTCAAGTCTTTCATGTGCCATAGTCTTTCACACACGTCGCGTACATATCCAAACGGATTGTTTGCGAAGTCCGTCACGAAGGTCCGAGTCGCGACTGGCGCATTCGCTAAGTTTCACCGCATAGTCAGTCCATCGGCGAGCCTTGACATCACCGACGGCGTCTTGCTGTTGCAGCTGCCGAGACGGTCGGACACGTCGCTCAGCCTCCTGGCGACGCCGCTTTGCTAGACGTTCCTCCCTTGCTCCGATGTCTCCGCAGCACGTTTAGCCTTCTTCTGTTCGGTCTTCCTACGCTCAACCGCTAATTGCCGGGCAACTACTTCGGTATCCGAGTTCAGCTTCGCCGCTCTTCTGCGCCGCTGAGAAGCGATTTCGCTCTCCTTCTCCATGGCTATAGGTCTGTTTTTCTTGGCCAGGGGAGCTGTAGCGTTCACGAGACGCGACCACAAAAGAAGCGCTTCCGATAGCGTCCGCGAGACGCGACCATTTAATGGCGACGTGAAGCGGCGTCCTAGCGTTCCATTTATGTCTGCTCGCGTCTGTCGCGGCTCATGACGTCACCCCTGGAATGCGAAGCACCGGCGAGGCGCACGTGGTGGCGGCGGAGCCCGCGGCGGCGGCGGCTCCGGAGCGCCAGCTGTGCGTCGCGTGACGTCACTGCTCCTCGCGCTTGCGCAGCATGGAGTACGGCTCATTATGCGAGCCACGCGAAACTGCTCAACCTCGGCCAGTGTAGCTCACGCTACAAAACAGTGCGCTCGAGTCGAGTCGCAGGTGTAGGAAGTCTGGGTCGGCACAGTGAGGCCACGTCTGGCCTCCTTCCTTGGTCTCGGATCACCAGAGCAGCGGGCCACGTTCACGTCGGCTGATGACACACCCTTGAACCGTGCAATATTACGGGCGCAGCCGCAGCCGCATTCGAATATATGTTGAACTTTTGTGCGCAAGTCATCCACCCCCAGGCTCATGCTGCAACGGAGTGTGACTCCAACTTTGCCAGCTGGGTGTACTGTATACTCTAAGGCAAGAGAGACGGTTAGCAGCGGGCGTTGGATGCCAGCAAACAATGACTCAAGAAATCCCTACCAAAGGACCTGTGGCAAAAGATGTTCTGACTCCACTCCTGGCACGCCAACTGGTTTGGGTCCCCGACTACGCAACACTTCTCAGAAGAGAAGGGGACGCAGAGAAAATAGTTTGCAGATTCGGAAGGAACTTTGGTCAGCGTAGCAACAGTACCCCAGCAGCTCCTTAATCCTAATGCCCTCAGAAGTAAAAATAAAAAAAGAACTCGTTCAAATTTGTGCTGTTTTTTTTTCGGAGGGGGGGGGTAGTATTTCTTAAGAAATGTAACAAAATACATTTCATCCTGATTGTATCGCGATACAAAGAAACATTCTAAATATATTTCAATACAGTAATACAGATACTACTGAAAAAAAAATGTATCGCGATACAGAAATACATATACGAAATGTACTTCTGAAATAATATTGCGATACATTTGTATCGCGATACTGTCCAACCCTGTTCCTGACCAGTTATTTAGAACTGCCATAAATAATCTACACTGCTCAGATTCAGCTGCAAAGTGTACTACTGCCACTAACCCCTACTCTCCTCTGTAATGCCGATGGCCTTGAGGGTATTTTAACTAAATAAATAAAGAAAGAAATAACAGCACCCGTGCGAAGGCGCATTAACGACGCACATTTTACGAGATTCAAGCTTTATTTGCGGACATACAAACAATATACTACACTTTCTATTTATATTTTATAATAAACCACAATCATACCTTGCTACTACTTTTTAAAAAAAGGAAGTTAAAAATGAGAATTTTAAGAAAATCGATCTCGAATTCGCCAGATAATATTTTTGTTTGTCGGTTAATATCGGTTAATATCGGTAAGCGGTAAATAATTTACGGTTACGGTTACGGTTTTCATGAATTTCAAACAACAATTTCGTTCCGGTTCCGGTTACTCAAAAAATTTCGTTCCTAAACGGCTTTCGGTTTCGGTTACGGTTACGGTTTGAGTCCCTGTAAAGAACACTAAGTGACGTCACCAGAAACGCGTGATCTACGTCATCAAACGCCACCCGTGACGTGCACACAGGTGGCCCTCTCCAAGGCCGAATCAGCTCTCGCAACGGGTTGAATGCACGGCGCTCTGACCCCGTCCTCCAGGGAAAAAAAGAATCCGACGACGAACTTGCCGGCTGTGGCGTTACCCGAGGCGCGACGTTTTGATCCTGGCTCTCGGCAACACGATCCACGCAGCGCACGATTAGATGTGTAGCAAAGAGGACAACCACCCCACGCGAGGGATCAAAACCGACGGTCTGACAAGCAGCAGCAGACTACGCGAATAAAAAGAGCTTGCAGCGCTTCTTATTTTTCCTCACTTGTTCCGTCGATCGGGATTGAGGTCCGCAGCAGCCGTCGCCGGAATCCCAGGTATATCGAAAAGAAACCCGCACGGCGGCGACGAGGCGGCCTCCAAGTTGAGCCATTTCTGCGGACGTAGCACGAGGAGACTACCTCGGAACACAGGGAGACACCCAGATACAGGTGAGCGTGCAAAGGGAGCAGTCGCTTGGCTGCTTTGCTGAGATTTCCTGCGAACGGCTCGTGCGAGATCGGGAAGAAATTAGGAACAAAATAGACGCCGTGACAATCAACATACGTGATAAAACAAACAAAAACAAGGCCAACCCGAAGTAGTTCTAAAAAAAAAAATGTTGGGTTAGCCTGAGACTGGGGTAAAGAAGAAACATCAAAACGTAGAACAGACAGAAAATAATGGACAAGACGACGTCTCAAACTCTGCTAACTCGTTTATTAATTTAGTCCACCTCCTTAATAGTCTCATTATGAAGGTCATCTCTACCAACACAAAATGACCAAGTCCATACAGTTCAAGCACCACGATCTCCATCACACAATGCAAGAATGTGGACAACCTTACAGGTCGACGCGATAAGGCAACATACATCCTCCTTCCAACTTTAGCAAAGAATTTCTTCCCCTTCTATTCTAAACACAGTTCCCACTTCTGATTCAGTTGCATGTGTTGCATTTGGATTCAGTGGCATGTGTTTAGGAAATTGACCTTTTTCAGAGTTTGGCCACGATCGTGGCGCACCCTCGCGGGAATTGCTCGAAACAGTATTGAAGGCTCCGGTACCGTCGCTCCCTGGTCCGCTCCAGCGAGAGGCCAGTCGTCGCTTCGCGTGCATCTTTAGGTCGAAATGTCTGAGGACGACCCACGAGGATTAACGAAGGCTACTGTCTTCAATACAGACGACTTTGTTCGTTTTTATACCTTCAAAGATGGATAGACCGCCGACGCCGCATCGGTTCCTACCGTCGACTCGGAGTCACCTAATCGTCACTACGGTGTGGCGTCGTGCAAGCAACTGAAAAAAGGGGTCGGCTTTCAAAGCAGGGTGTTTCGTGAGGAAATTGATGATGGCGAGTTTCAATCCCGACTCAAATTTCCACCTTTTGCGGAGCTTGGGAGCTCCGTTTATGATGCCCGGCCACTACAGACAGCTGATTTCGCACTCATGGAGCGCCTAACTTATTCAAGCTTATTGCGTTCCGTCACTTGGCCGTCCTTTGTACCGCGCGAGCGCACGGAGCATCGCCATACCCGGGAACGGGTAAACAAATCCTGACGGGGTGAAATCCGGGCGATCTTGATATTGCGAAGGCTCGCTTGCACCGTCAAAAAGTAAGGAATGGTATGGTAAAAATAATCTCGCTTTGAATTCAGCACGTTTACGAACCTCCAACGAAGTGGGCCCTGCAAACAGGGGAGTTGGCGGTTGGTTGCCAAGGCGTTCCGTCAGGGTTCCGTCTCCATAGGGCTTGAATCCGTTTCGCGCGCTTTAAATGTTTCGCCAGTGACCGAACGTTTTTTTTTTCTTTTTCAATTTTAACGTGGCATGACGCGAATGTGTATAGCGCACGTCCGAAGAACGGAAAGCTTTATTTACTTATTTTTTACTCGAGTATTGGGTACGTAATGATTACGTTGTACAACCTATCGTGAACACTTACTGTATTTTAGTTAAAAGCAGAATGTCCCGCCGTCACGTTGAGGACCCCCCCCCCCTTTTTTTTTTCAACCTCACTTTCATTTCATTTTATTTCATTTATTATGCTCTCAGGGCCCGAAGGCATTACAGAGAGGAGTGGAATAATACATCAACATAAAGGGAACAGTAAGCAGTGATAGAGTGCAGGCGAGCTGGTAATTAATCGACATGTTGTAAACCCTGAGATGGGGAACGATAAAAAAAAACGGACGAACACAACAAAATCTTAAACGCAGCTGAATTTTATTGATACGAGCAAACCAATAAATAGACTTTCAGAAAAACGGAAAAAAGAAAGGGAAAAAAAGAACTCACTGAAGACTGTGTTGTATATTTGAGGACTGTGTTGTGTATTCTAAAATATCCGATCCCTCTGAGTGCGCGCAACTCCAAACTGATTCACACGCTATCGAATCTTGGTGCGAAAGGTGGCAGATGCAAATAAACGTAAATAAAACTAAACAAAGGACTTTCACTACGAAACGTAACACAATAGACTTTCAATACTATCTTTCCGGTAATAGGATCGAAAATGTATCAACTTATAAGTACCTCGGAGTTTACTTAACAAGCCGTCTTTCATGGGAAAGCCATATAACTAACATTATCAGCAAACACTCGGCTTTTTGCGACGCAACCTTTTTCTTGTCTCTAAGGAAACTAAACTTTTAGCATACACCTCACTTGTTCGTCCCCAGCTGGAGTACGCCTCATCGGTTTGGAATCTCCATCAGTTATTTTTAGAAGAGATGTTAGAGGCCGTCCAAAATCGAGCGGTGCGGTTTATTCATAGAAATTATAATTTCACGGCTAGTGTCAGTAATCTTAAAACTCAACTTGGCCTCCCCTCTCTTAAAACATGTAGAACGATATCCGCCTTAATCATTCTACATAAATTTTACTATCCCCTTCCTTTGCAGAGATCTTTATACTGCATACCTGCACCTCGCACCTCCCGTCGCTTAGATAACTCCTGCAAGCTTCTTTTATGTATTCCTACAACAAATATATTTAAATTTTCGCCTCTGCAGCTTTATATTAACAATTGGAATAACTTACCAGACTCAATAGTAACAATATCGGATATCTCAAAATTTAGAGAGGCACTTGCCACCTTTTACGGCCTCTAGCCCATTTGAATTTTATCTTTTGTTCGTTCTTTTTTCTTTTTGTTTGTACTGTGTACTTGAATTGTACAAAGACTGCCCGCCCCCCCCCCCTTTTATGCAAATAATGTTATTTTCTTGTCTAGAGTGTTAAGATAAAACAGTCAACACCGGAGCCATCGCCGAACCAATGCACAGACCTTTCCGCTGTATATAACAGCAACCATTAAGTTAAGCACAGTTGCCTTCAGATAGCACGTCACAAGTTCCGTCACCGCGTCTAGCGAGGCCAAAGCGGGTATCTCGGTAGACGCGGTAATGGAACTTCTGACGTGCTATCTGAAGGCAATTGTGCTTAACCTTAATGGTGACTGTTATATACAGCGGAAAGGTGTGTGCATTGGTTCGGCGGTGGCTCCGGTGTTGACTGAGTTTTATCTTAACACTCTAGACAAGAAAATAACAGATTTTGTTGGCTCTTTGGGTGTTGAAGGGGTTTTGGTTCGGAGGTTTGTTGATGACATCTTGGTTTGTGCTCCGAATCAGCTTTCCGCTACTGAGATCCATGACTTTATTTTGACCGCTGCACCGGAATTGAAATTCACCTCTGAGTCAGCGAAAGATGGGAAGTTGCAGTTTTTGGACTTGCAACTATTGAACAAAAAGGGGCTTCGCTGGTCTTATGGGAGGGAAACCGTGAAGAGGGTTCTTTCTAGATGGAGTGCTCATTCTAAACTTGTTAAAGGGGGGGGAGTGAGATCAGTAATTGGCAGTGCACTGAAGAAATCTTGTTTTCATTGTGTCGGGAACGCTTTCGGCGTTCAAATCAAACGTCTACTGTCGGCGGGTTATAGTTTAGATTTTATCGTTTCTAGTGCACGTAGACTGCTTGTACGCGCATCGGTGACCGCTGAGAGGGTTCAAGGTGGAACCTTTGCTGTGATTCCTTATTTTCATGGTTTTTCTCATAGCCTAAAAGCTTTGGGTGCAAAATTTAACGTTAATGTGGTTTTTAAGACGGACTTTCGTTTAGACAAGCTCACCCCGTTTACCTTCAGACGTGAGGGATGTTGCGGGAAAAAACACAGAGATCCCTCAGTCTCCTGTGTCGCAGAGGTGGTCTACAAGATCCCCTTTGACTGCGGATTGTGTTATGTTGGTCAGACAGGGCGTTGTTTGAATGACCGTCTTACGGAACATAAAAGGAGTGTAAAGAATAGGGCGCAGAGTTCTGAGTTGGCAAATCATGTTGGTTCTTGTAATTATTGTTCCCCTCTTTGGGATGAAACTTCCGTTCTGTGTAACGAAAAATAATTGTTTAGAAGGCTAATTAAGGAGACTTTGTGCATTCGCGAGCGGGGGAATTGTGTGAGCCAGCCGTCCTTGGTTATCAGTGATCGGATGAAAGAGTTTTTGCTTGTGTGAGGGGGGCTTTGCAAACTTGAGGGGGGGGAGGGGGAAGAAAATCGGGAAGCGTTTGCTTGGAAGTAGGAAATGAAGATTAGGCTTTAGCGTTTTGGAGGTCGCCGTGTGTGTCGACCTTCGGGTTGTTGTTGTTCGGGAGGTCGGCTCCTTTTCCGAAAGTGTTGGAGCCGGGGAGTGGCTCAGGCTGTCTGGGGCGAACTCGTTGGTCGTCTTGTTTATGCGTTTGAGTTCTTTTTTTCCCTTTCTCTTTTTCCATTTGTCTGAAAGTCTATTTATTGGTGTGCTCATATCAATAAAATTCAGCTGCGTTTGAGATTTTGTTGTGTTCGTCCGTTTTTTTATCGTTCCCCATCTCAGGGTTTACAAGATGTTGAACAGTAAAAACAAAATGCAAAAAACAAAACACAAGGTACGGAATTGCGATGGAACATTATTAAAAACATCAGTTATGGCGGTTTTAAAATCAGCAGCGTCAGTGAGTGAGACTACGGATGCGGGAAGGCGATTCCAGTCGACGGAGGTCAGGGGTAGAAAGGAGGCATAAAAGGTGGAGGTGATGCAGTAGGGGATTCCTACTTTTAGTGGATGATTGGTACGCGGCGATATGTATGATGGTTCTGAAAATAATGAGGTTCGAAGTGCTGGGTTATAGTGATAAATCTTGTGAAATAAGCAGAGGCGAGCTATTTTTCTACGAGAGGAGAGGTTGGGCAAATATAGGGACGCTTTCATGGAGGTGACGCTGGCTGTACGGTGATAGTTAGAAAGTATAAAACGTGCGGAGCGATTTTGAATGGATTCAATGGATGATGCTAGGGATACGCCAGGGTTCTAGACGGAGCCTGCATATTCGAGTTTGGTGCGCACTGAAGTTTTATATAGGAGAAGTTTGAGTGAAAAAGGGGCAAGGGAAAAGTTTCTTCTGAGATAGCATAATAAGTGATTAGCTTTGTTAGTGATATATTCGACATGAATGTTCCAGGAGAGATCGTTAGTTATATGATATAAACACCGAGATATTTATAGGTTGACACAGAAAGCAAGGTGGAGTTATTAACACAGTAGGAGGGCAAGTGTTATTTTGTCGGGACACTCTCGTGGATCTACATTTAAAGGTGTTAAGTTTCATGAGCCAATTATCGCACCAGCGGGTAACGTTGTTAATATCGGTCTGAAGAGCAGATATGTCAGAGTCGTTAATAATTTCCTATAAATTACACATCATCTGCGAATAGGCTAATACAAGAGGATACATGCGTGAGAAGATCGTTATTTTAATATATATAAGAAGTAAAAGTGGACCTAATACGGAACTTGTGGGACACCGGACTTGAGACGTGAGGTTGAAGAATTAGTTCCGTTAGCGTGAACAAATTGGTAACGGTCTGATAAAACGATTCTATCCAAGCGATTATATTGAGATACATGTTAAGTTTACGGAGTTTATAAAGAAGCAGCGCGTGAGGAACCTTGTCGAAAGCTTTTAGAGAGATGAAGAAATATGCAGTCAGTCCTGGAAACCCCGGTCAAGTGTTACGTGAAGGTCATGAGTAAAGTGTTAGGAGTTGAGTTTCACATAAATAAAACCTTCAAAATCCATGTTGCGCTGAGTTAAAAAAGGAGTTTGAGTCTAGAAAATTGAAAATGTTAGTATAAATGATGTGCTCAAGGATTTTACAAGGAATGCTCGTTAAAGCAATGGTACGAAAGTTTAAGGGGTTATGCTTATCGCCCCCTTGTGGAGAGGGATCACCTTCCCCACCTTCCAATCTTTTGGTAATTCTCCTTGTTCAAGTGATTCCGAAAATAATTTAGATAAGATAACGCATGAGTACATATTAGTGTTTTTCAGAAACTTAGCATTATTATTATCAATGCCTGCTGTCGTATTGGTTTTAAGGTTTTCGACAATGTTAGATATACCTTCACAGTCTATGATAACAGGAAACATGGTCAAATATCATAAGTTCTAAATACCGGACAATCTGAGGTTACCGTGCATGAAAAAGTTCTAACAAACACATCATTTAACACAAAAAAACACAGTTCACTGGGCACCTCCTCTCCATGGGCGTCCCGAAGTACTATGCCAGGACAAGAAGGAGGGTTAATAACTTTCCAAAATTGACGCGGATTGTTAAGTAACATTGACGGCAGCGTATTGTTAAAGTAATGTAATTTTGCCTCTTCGACTGCTTTCTTATATACGTTAGCTGCAACATGGTAGGCTTCCCAGCGTTGTACATTGTCCTATAGCTTTGCAGCGCGAAATAGTCGTGTCTTTTTATTTGACAGCTTTTTCAGTGTCACGCTGTACCATGGCGTTTCTGGTGAAGAAGATACACGCGAAGGGAAACATGTGCGTTCATGAGTGACATAACGTTTTCTTTAAATAAGCACCAGTTATCATCAACTGAGCGCTCAGCAAAACAACCTATGTATTCTTCCAGAAATCGACAAAGTTCACTGTTGATTGAATCAAAATCAGCCCTAGCATAATCAAAAAATGTTTTCGTGTGGTTAGATTTTTCGCGTCCAGGAATGTTTAACAAGAAATGTAGTAGAGAATAATCAGTAAGACCAGGCATGTAAGTGAACAGAGAGATAAGCACAGGTGATGTTGTTAATATGAGGTCAAGCACAGCCGCAGTTGTTGAGGTCGTACGCGGCGGTTTCGTAACAGTTTGAGAAAAATTGAAATCTAAACAAAGATTCAAAAACTCACTACATTCGGAAGACAAGTGGCTAAGGTTTGCACCCTCGTCTGACCATATTATAGATGGGTAGTTGAAATCACCCAAAAGTAGTATCGGTACATCCGGTGCACGGGCTTCCTTTGGAAGCGGCAGAGTGTTTGACATAAGGTGCTTTCGTGCAGCACCCATAAAAGGCTGCTGCAACTCTGTAAAATGTTGCATTTCAACCATTTATGCTGCTATTTGTGCAACTTAACAGCTGCGCAGTGGTGAGGCATGTCGACTATGAAGCCAAGCCGTGAGAATAGCGTAGGGAGTGACGCCGAACCAGCACTGCCTGAACGACTGAGCGGACGAGAGAGCCCCAAAAATGGCGTCTTTCCTTTTGCTCTCCTCTCTCCGAGTTGGCGCATTAAATCAGTTTGAATTTGGCGCCTCTCCGTCTCGTGCGTGCGTCTTTTTTCGTCCTGTTTTGTTCACGCCTCTTAACCTTTTTAGTCGATATGTACCAACTAGCCGCAACCAAAGTTTTATTTCCCTGTTCACTTGCTACAAAAAAAAAAAAATCCCGAAAAAGCTTTTAGGTTAACACACATAAAAAAAACGCCAAAACAAAATGTATTTTTCAGTTCTTTTGGACAATAACAATCAGGGTCGCATTTTAAACCTCCGGCCTCACTTAACATTACATTTTTAGAAAGCTTTTGAATTGTTTCGGAACTGTAGCGGTGCCTGACTTATACGGTTGCCTAGAGATTTTATCCGCACAGTCACCCTTACTCCTCTCTTTACATCGTTCCTCTCTTGTGTATCATTTCAGTCTCCGATCCGCTCCGACCAGAGCCCCGTGCTGTTGTTTTATTCATGAATACGTTTTGCGATTTCCGAGTTTTCTGCATTGTTCTTCACATTTCTTTTATGTTCGTTTAATCTGTCATTGATGCAACGTGACATGAATACTTGAAATCGAAAAAAACGGTATGACTGCTGCATCCGCCAGGGTTGCAGCAGTCATACCGGAACAAGAACGACAGAGAATTTTTGGAGGCAGCGGATCGTTCGGTCTGCTGCCATCCAGCTCTCCGGCCCAAGGCAAGTGTCAACATTCGGTCGGCAGTAGCGGAAATTCGAGAAATTCGAGGCGGATAAAACAGGAGGTTTCGTAGTAATTCACGAAGAAATTTACAAAATGAAAGCCAAAGCCGCAGTCGGAAAGAACTTCACAGCCATTACAAAGAGGCCTTCGGGATCTCTCTGCAGCAAACTTAAAGAACTATGCGTTCAGCTGAACCTACCGAAAATGAAAAAAATTCGGTAACTCCTCCAAACAACTGCAAGTGTTCTTCGCCAGTAAAACGCATAAGCCGGACTTCCTCTCCGCACAAAATTATCTGAGAGAGGATGCTGGCAGAAGCGCCTAGCCACGTTTCTCCAGAAACTCCTTTCCAGCGTAGATCCCTCATAATCTTTTCGCATAAAAAACTGTCAGGAGCTTATCATCGCTCCAGAACCGTTTCATACTGGTGCTCCTAACATAGACTTCTTTTTGCTAGACAGAAGATATGTATTATATAACCTGGACATTTTGAATTCTTCTCAAATCCGTGGAAGAAGCCGTCATCAAACAGGGAATCTGTAGCTTCCGAAACTAATCCGGAGTGTTACTTTCCGGCTTCCTCGAGCTTCTGCAACTCTACCTAAGATCAACAATGATTGAGGCCGGAGGAAAAATCTGGATACAGAAATCCGGGGTTTGTAAAGGATCTTGCCTTGCGCCCCCATAGTAAGTAAAATCTACCTGTCTTAGGTCGATAGAACCATACAGGTAAAGCTCAAGCACACTAACCCGGAATGCACCGCAGTCTGCTACGTTGATGACTACTTGATTATTCACCTCTAGCCAATAAAGTCATAACGATTGTAGCCTCGTTCAAAAGCGCAGGAGGCAAATTAAAATTCAATAAAGAAGATCCATCCTCGGAAAAGCTACAATTTCTATACCTGCAATTGAAAAGAAAACAACAACAACAACAACAACAACGACCAGGCGTTTGTTGGGCGTTTTGGCAGAGTTCAGAAAAGCCAGTGCTCCCTTTGAGAGTGCTCATTCAAAGTCAGTCAAAATAGGTGTCATCAAGACGTCAATCACTTCAGCTAAAAGGAAATCCTCTCATCATTCGGCAACAGATAGCATAAACGGCCAAACTTGACGACCCTTGAGTTCCAGACATCCGGTGGAACGCCTTGTGTCCATTTTAAACCAGCTTATTAACCCCAAAGTAACTACAAAAACGCCATTTAGTCGAAGAATAGCCAGCATACCATACATTCATTATGCCTCCCGTCGTATTCGATCAATTGCTTCATGGTATGACTCGAAAGTTGTCTTTTCCAGTAGATTCAGATTGGCAAGCATGTGCAACATGATCAACCGAAAGAAAGCCAAGAGAGCTAGCGAAAAAAAAAAAACACGCCACGCTTTTCCCAGCTTGCTGCACAGAAAACGTTGTACACCATCCCCCTGAAATGCGGAGCTGTATACATATGACAAACCGGCTGATGTATAAATGACCGCTTACGTGAACACAAAAACTAAGTCACTTCAAGAACTGATAACCGTATTCATCCGATCCTGCTTCACGGAAACGAATGCTTGGAATGCGCGCCTGACTCCGCGGGAACTAAACCAAAGGGGGACACCGCAATCGCTACGGACGTGAGATCATCGAATTCTTCCTCATCCAGAACGCAGAAAACAACGTCTCATCGGCCTCTGTAGCCTTATCAAGACGGGAAATAGAACTCATGAGGCCTGAACTTGAAAAATATGGCAACTCCCCGTGAAAGAACCACACCATCACTGTAGTTCTGCCCGTGCCTAACTAAAATGCCCGTCCTACCCAAAATAAACGTTGTGGCCGAATGAGAGGACGTGGTTGTCTTGCGCTTGTCTTCCGCGTTTTATTCTTTCGATTTTAAGAATTTTCTATCATTCGTAAAGTATACTTAGTTGAGGTAGCTAAAAAATATCGCCGGAGTACTCTCCAACGGAGTACAACTTGTCTCAAACTTGGGCTTGGGCTAGTTGGTCCATTACTGAATAAAATGTTAAAAAAGCGGGAACAAACGGGGACAATGAAGAAACACGGACGACTGGACCGACGCTCCAGGAAAAAAGCACTGACAGCAATAGATAAGACTTCAAAGAAGTTAAGTTTCAACCAAAGACTCAAAATAAGCGCCTATCCTGTCGTCCGTGTTTCTTCATTGTCCCCGTTTGTTCGCTCTTTTTAACCTTTTCTTCTATAACTTGGTGCTGTTTAGGAAGATAACAACGTCGCTTAATAGCGCGGCGTCGGAGGCGGTCGAGATGTGGCCGTGTGCCATACGCGAGTTCGACGAGCCCAACTTGGCGACCTTCACCCCTGCTCTACTCGTTGCTCCCTGAGATGCCGACCGAGCGCCGAGATTCGGTAGAGGCGTGTCGCCAGGGCCTGATGAAGGAATATGCAGGCGCTGGGCTAAGGCTGTTCATGAGGCCCCTAATGATGATGATAATGCTGACTATGATGACGATGGTGGTGGTAGTAACGACAACTATGGCAGTATGTATATTTCACCACTCCATGAAGTACAAATATAGTTAATTTTATGACACGTCTTGGAAAGTCTCTGTATCAATAAAGTCGATGATTAGGAAATTCGGGTTTCAATGGATGCAAATGAAACAGATGCGATTGTGAACTAGAGGCTGTTTTGAAAATAGTCAATCGCTCACTAAGAGGTACATAACACAAAGTAATGAACAATTGGGGAAATGTTAAGTTTTGCGCACATTGCATAGGTCCTCGTAAGCGTCTGTTGAAAAGTTGAAAATTATGGCTCCGCGTTCCTATAAACTTGTTTGACCAGGATTACAACCTTATTTACACAGTATGTGTGTCTGCCGGCTTGCATAAATTCACCAGGATGTTGAGTTTGAGACATGGCACAGATGACCCCTTGATGTTGAGTGTGAGGAATACTTGGGCACAAATTGCGTTAGACAGTAGCCGAAAGTACACCGGCAAAACTCCCATTACAATAAAGAAAAACACTTCGCTGCTTAAAGACATGCCTCGCGAGTCGCAACTCGTCAACTATCCTGAGAATATAGTTTTTTTGTTCTAGTAATTTCTCCGATTGATTAAAGCTTGTCGAATTTGCCATTTACTTAATTACTGACTTGGATAGTAAAGCAACGCAGACAGCAAAGTAATCTTGTTGGTTAAAGTATTTAGGGCTCAAACCGCTTCGTCCGCACAGGCTTTTATAAATGTCAAAGTCAAGTCAAATTCTTAATTGATCCCTGAATCAGAGAAATGAGGCAGAGAAAAAATCAACTCAAACGCTGCTTGACTACCCTCTGCTCATCGTAGCAGCACATGGAAAAACAAACATAAACGTAAAGACACTAGCATTCGGAATATTCACAAGACAGCACGAGAAAGGCAACATAATTTCTATTACTAAACGAAAAATAACGTAAACAAAATGAACGTGTGCCAAACTGACAGACTTGTGCATTTAAATAAAAAGAGAAGTGCGATTGCAATGTAGCAACCACTATCATTTGGGAACCTTCACAGGCATTTCTCATAAACATCAAGGAGTTATTTTGAAAATCATCTCTTTCATTTTGTCTATTATAAAGGAAAATGTTTAAATTAGTTTTTGAAGTAATCATGTTTCTTCTCATTGCAGTAATTTATAACTTTGCAGCCACTGGGACGTATTACTCTAAGGTAAAAATATTTGTTCATACTCTTAAAGGCTGTAAACAAATTACAGCGATTATTTCCCTCGATAACAGGAAAAGTGTTGTCTCGCACTGGCAGATCAGACACTGGCTCCAGACCTGTTGTTTGCAGCCACTGCCTCTCAAAAACCTTCGGGGGGTGTGTGCGTAGGCGGACCTTTCAAGAGCCGGCTCCTTGAAACGCCTGTTAGTGGTTAGAAAGGATCGCTTAGGGAGGTACAACAATATTTCTATGCTTGGTTCAAACTTTTAGTTTCGGAGGGAACTTTTATACGGAACTACGCAAAAAGACAAAAAAAAAGATGTGCATTATGTATGTTGCTTGTGTAGCCTCCGACAACACTTGCTTGCATCCCAACCCACCATCGTCCATAAAACTCGTCGAGGGGGCCCCAGTACAATAGAGGACTCCGTTGCCGTCCTTCCCGTCTGTTTCCAATTAGAAGAGACTCCAACGGGGACCGTCAGCGTCGACAGCTTTGCTCCCTCCGACAAGCAGGGTGGCAGGCAGAGTTAACATGTTGTTGCTCTAGCACAGTCTTTCACAACGAGCTCACAAGCACCAGCTCGTCTAAAGATGGGAACTTTATGGCATGGCTTTTGTTTTTCTCGTTTTTCTGTTTTTCCGTAAGAAAAGGATTACAGTCACAAAGAGGCGATTAGAAGGTTGGTGGAGACTATCTAGAGAAAACTGAATCATGCGCAACTAACTAGCACAGCTGGGGACAGGCGGGACAGGGGAGAATTGGGACTTCCTCCCCGTGGCTCCGGCCCAAAGTCTCTCAACCCTGTCTCCCAGTGGGTCCGGTGCTGGGGTAACGCCGACAAGGTTTGACCAGAGGGAAAATTGGCGACTCCCTCACCGGGGTGAAGAGGCAGGGGGTGATGTTTTTAGTTTTTTTGCCCGATCCCCCAAAGGTCATTCCGGTGATATTCCACACTGCCTGGTGATAGCTAGGGGGAAAGAATTGGCTTAGAAGGGCGGGAGGAGCCATATGTTTTTTAATTTTCTGTTTAGACGTAGGCTAGGTGGCCAATGCTACCGCCCGTTACAAACAGTATAGCCATTCATAGCCATTCATCCATACATCCGTTAAAAAAAAGATGAGGCGTTTACAACACCCTGTAACGCCGAATTCGAACGCAGCTCTTGAGGAGGAGGAGGGAAAGGTACTGAGGGAGGATATACCCCTCCTCCCTGTTCCTTACCTCCTCATCCTGCCTGCTACTCCTCCTCTCCTTCTTCCTCCTCCTCCTTCTCTCCTCCGTCCTCCTTCACCTCCTCTTCCTCCCCTCATCTCTCAACCTCTTCCCTTGTCTCCTCCCCCTCCCACTCCTCCTCCTCCCTCGTACTCCCCTCCTCCTCGCCGCCCAGCCGGAAACGGCCGCCGAAGAGCTGTGCTCTAAAATATAGAATCAGAAGAAATATTTTGGCAGGTTGATATTTTATTGATTGGGGAAAATCCGTGGGTGTATATTGGAAATTGCGTTGCATATCCAGCCAAGCTTTACGCCCATAACGTACACGTGACCTCACATGACCCTCATGAGGTCACGTAAAACCTGTGACGTCATGAGGGTCACGTGACCTCACGGTTACGCTGACGGCGACCACGACGCCGCTCAACCCGGAAACGGGCGCCTAAGAGCTGCGCTCTAAAATGGGGGGGGGGGGGGAGTGGAGGATAGGGAAGGACGCCAGAAAGCCAGGGCTTGAGGTTTTTCAGAGTTTTGTTCCTCATTTAGGTGTGAGCTTTTTTCAACAGAAACCGGCTAGCATTATTTTCGAATTTCGGGAGCCAGCGCGGGACCCCGGCAGCGTGGGGCCCTGAGCTCAAGCCCCTTGGCCCGTACTCTAATCCGGCCCTGCGTGTCGCTGGGTGTCATGTGGCAATCCCGGCCACGTGTTTTGGAAAAGCTTGTCAGGTGAGTCAACAGGGCCAGTTTCGGAACTCTGGCGTGTTTCCATGAACGTCACGTGGCCTAGTATACAGGGGCAGAGAGCGAGTGGAGGCCCGGGCCTTAGGTAAGCACGCCTCGGTGATTCGCGCCCTATAGCGTCTCTTAAATCGGGCGATGATTATTTAAACGCGGCAATCAGTGTACCGGAATAGACCTATCGCGAAATTCCCTAGCATCGAGGAGAATGATGGGAATGGAAGTAAAGTAAGTAAGTTTATTTCCCATCAACACTGATGGCGGAGGTCGAGAAAAAAGCTGTAAAGTACAGCTTGACAAGGTCCTCGACCTCCTACATAGGCGTAATAGCAGAGGCACAGGAAGAAAAAAAGAACACATACAAAAAAGATATTCCATACCAAAACATGGTTCAAGGTGAAACAAGAGGACACCATACAAGCGCAAAATACGTACTAAGCAAACAAGGAATAAAAGATATATATATTAAAAAATATTTAAAAAATATTACATGAAAGATGAAGTCATTGCTAATTTACCTATCTAAGCTTATAAAATATTCTCTAAGTTGTTTTGGTGATATTCTATTCAATTCCAGTTCACTCTCTTCTAACTGGTTCAGCAATTTAGGCAACGTATATCGAACCATCTGGGAGCCGTAATTTGTTCTCCGAGCCACCATCTCCCAAAGGTGTGCATGACGAGTGGGGTAAACCGGTTCTTTCAGATAAAGATTAGCCAAATTTGTAAGGAAACGTGTATTTCTATTGTTTTCCGTTTTAAACATATTACTAAGTCTATAATTGTATAAATTGTATATATTAATAACGCGGAAAGCCCTAAACAGACCAGCTGTATGGGAGTCAAACGAGACGCCGCCGATGGACCTCAGTATTTTTTTTTGTAATAAAAATATCTTCTCAAGGTTCGATAATGTAGTTGAGCCCCAAACAAGATGGCCATAATTTAAATACGAATAAAACAGAGAATTGTAGATTAGTAATTTCACATTCGTTGGCAAAATTGATCGATGGCGATATATCAATCCAGTTATTCGTGACAGTTTGGGAATTATATAATTTATGTGATTATCCCAGGACATATTCTCAGAAAAGATCACTCCCAAAACCTTAAAAATTGCTCACAATCTCAATTGGGGTTGTGTTAAGAGTAATATCTCTCATTATTCCAATCGATTTATTTCTCGTGCGAAAAAGTACAGCTTTAGTTTTGTTTATGTTAATTTTTAATGAATTTTCCCGGCTCCAAATTTCTAATCTCGACAGCGTCAGATTTGCAATGTCCACTAGCACGTCGCGATCCTCGGCCGAAATAAGTAGCGTTGTATCGTCGGCGTAATTTACAAATTTGACATTTGGGTTAATATTGACGACGTCATTAACATAGAGGTTAAAAAGGAGGGGACCTAATATACTGCCCTGAGGAACACCGCAAAGTATAGGTTTCATAGAGGAAGAATTCCCATTCAGACAAACATATTGCGCTCGATGCTCTAAATAAGACCTAAAAATCTGTAACGCGTGTCCCCGAATGCCATAAATGTAAAGTTTTTTTAGTAAAATTTCGTGGTCAAGGCAATCAAAAGCTTTACTAAAATCTACAAACACTGCCAAAACTATTTTCTTTCTTCAAAACTTTGCAGAATAAATTCTTTCTGCACAAGTAATGCAGCCTCCGTTGAATGATCTCTCCTAAAACCGAACTGCGAATCCGTAATCAGTCTGTATTTATTCGTGAAATTTGTCAAACGGACATGAAGCACTTTTTCAAGTGCTTTTGAAAATACCGGTAGTATGGATATGGGTCTGTAGTTTCCCATTTCGTTTCTATCTCCTTTTTTATACAAGACCGAAACTTTAGCTATTTGCATGCGTTTTGGAAATACAGAAGTTACCAGAGCCAGGTTAAAAATATGACTTAGAAATGGAGCTATCAAATCAACAACATACTTCACTGGTTTTATCTGGATGCCGTCGGCATCGCAGCTCCCGCTATTTTTTAATTGCAAAGTGAGAGAAATTACCTCAGATTCAGTAACTGGTTCAAAAAATAGTGAGGCCTCGTTTCTCGCATCACAAAAAGTAGAATTAAAATTGTCCTTGGTGCTCGTTATACTTACAAAATGGTCATTGAAAGCCTCAGATAACAGACAGCCTGTCAGTTTTGCACCATCATGCTCTATTTGCTCGGTATATTTTGATAGTTGATTGCGGCCTAAAATTGAGTTTAACCTTTCCCACATAATATCTACGCGTCCGTTTGCAGACTCAAAAACCTCATAATAATAGCGAGCTCTTGCGCGTCGGATCTCTTTTGTTAAGTTGTTGCGATATGATTTAAATACTTTCAAGGCATCCTGTCTTCTAGTCTTCACAAACTTGTTGTACAATGTATTTTTCGTGCGAATTTTGCAAAGCAAATCCGGCGTTATCCATGGTTTTCGAATACGCCTGGTTTTTCGGAAGTACTTAAACGGAAAATGGGTCTTATATAGAGTAGAAAAAAGATCCAAAAAAGCGTTATAGGCCCCGTCAGCATTGTCCTTACCGAGTACTCCGGTCCAGTCTGTGTTAATGACATCTTGTCGAAATGCGTCCAACCGATCCTGAGTAATACTTTTTGAAAATACTGAAGGAAGCACCGGCAACATGTAATTGAACGAAGTAATA
>JAZHYW010068894.1:0-11213 GCA_037355805.1 Ixodes ricinus
CGGTGAAACTTAGCGAAAGCGCCAGTGCGACTCGGACCTTCGAGACGGACTTCGTAAACAATCCGTTTGGATATGTGTGCGACGTGTGTGAAGGAACTGTGGCACACGAAAGGACTTGACGCCGGTAAGTAGTGCCATGGGTAAAACGTTGAGTTTAGCCATCTTTGTGGCAATAGAGAAAGCAACCAGACGTCGAGCGGAAAAAAAATACATGCGTCACATGAATCGTATGTGTACCGTGTGTGTGTCAGTGTAGGACAGCAGTAAACATAGAAACACGCTAATCCTGAGACAACCGGAAAGCTAAGAATAACCAGCTGAACCTAAGCTCACGCTACGTATATTCTGGCATAGCCGAGCTAAGCCACTGCAATGTTTTTAATGAACAATCGAAGGTCGGATAAAGAACTGGAGCTATTGCTTCCAGGAACATGATATTTCATTAAACGCAGAAGGTAGGATGTTCGGTCGATATCAAGCCGCTTTCTGTGGCGAGGGACGGCCAGGTTGCTTGGCCGGTCAGATGTTGACTGCTTTTTGACTACATGATTGCATTGGCTTCGAGTGCCACAGCCAGCTACGCGCATACACACGCGACTGGAGCGCTGATACCATTGTCTAATGTAGTTTATATCTCGACTGGATTGTTCTCTGTTTGTTACGAGGGTTTACAAAAAAGTAACCAGATTTATTTTCTGAGAGGGCGGGCTCCTCGTACTAAACAATTCCTCCGCTAGGTGCCTATTTTAGGAACCCATCTGCATTAGTGCACCGGTCGATTGTTTCTGTGAGACGATGCGTTTCGGCTTTAGTGGATTACTTTGGAAACTCGGCGCGTGTGCCTATCTCGGATGGCTGATTTGTCTGAACAACTTAGGGCAGCAAAGTTTTGTTTTCTGTTGAAAGAAAATGCAACAGTAACGATTATTATCCTACAGATGGCTTAGGAGAAAGAGGCTCTGTACAAAACGCAAAATTACAATGTTTTTTTTTCAGTTTGAAACAAAACGAAATGTCGATTGATGATGAACGTTGTTCTGGGAGTCCTTCGACCAGCCAAAATGAGGAGGCGGTGGCAAGAATTCATGAAGCCATCTTTGATAACTGCTGTCGGACCATTGATGAACTTCTGGACTTCACTGGAGTGTTGTGTCGATCCTGTCAGCACATTTTATCGGATTACTTGCGTACGAAACGAAGTGCAGCCAAATCAGTTACCACACTTGCTCACACCTTAACAAAAAAGCAGATCGCTTGGCTGCGTGTTTGTGCTTCAATGAAGCAGTTAGAGAATGACCCTGTTAGTTTTTGCAGAAGTTTTTACCGCATATGAATCTTGGTGCTACGGCTAAAATCCCGAAACCAAATTGCAATCCAGCCAATAGAAAACTGCGCCTTTTCAATGACCCAAGAAATCACGTGAAGTTCAAAATGAAAGCAATTATCGTCTGTTTTTATGACGTGAGACGCACTATAGTGACTACTCATCGAAATTTGTGCTTTTGGGTCAAAAAAGTTAACCAGGGATTTTATCTGAAAGTTTTTAGAAGTTTGCATCATGATCTGCGGAAGAAACGTCTTGAGTTGTGACAAACAGGCGACGGGTTCGTCCAGCGTGACAACGCTCCCGCCTACACCGCGCGCTGTGTGTTCAGCAGTTTTAGGCCAAAATGGCATGACCCCCGTACCCTAACTTCCCCATTCGCCACTTCAATGTCCTATAGATGGCGGGGCGGTAGTCGCAGAATGGCGGAAGAGACGGGGATAAATTCTCTATGGTTTCCCGTGCGGCTGTTCGCTTACGACGGTCAGTGGGCTAAAGTTAATTTATTTCGCTACAAATACGAAGCGGTCAGCGCAGGAGCGAATTACAGGTGACGGTGGTGTTGACGTGCGTTAAGAAAATGAACATGTTGATTCTTAAAAGTCGCGAAGCGAATAAAACAATTCCAATTTTAACGCACTCGCTTTTTTCGTTAAAACTTGACGATGCACGAACACGCCAACCAGATCCATGCGCGGTAACAGCAGCACCAAGACCGACAATCCCTGCCACCGTCTCCTCCGTCGTCCCAGCTCTTCTGGTTCTGCATTCGTCCGCGAGAGGAGAGCGACGGGCTGGCGTTAGCAATTGCCTGAGCTTGCCCCGCATGACTATTTCTGTTTGTTTCCCCGGATGAGATAGTTATCAGAAGGAACGGTTTGCCGATGTCGAGGAGGCAGAAACATACAACGGCAGAAGCACTAAAATGGATCAAGAGCGACAGAGTTTACAGCAATGGGTCGGGCTGAACCCGAGCCCGAACCGAAAACCGGAGCAAAACCGTTAATTTTAACCGAACGCAAAAAAAAGAAAAAGAAAACGTAACCGATATTGAACATGTGATATTGAACCCGATAATCAGTGTTCTACGGAACGGCGTTCTAAGAAACGGCGTTCCTAGGAAACGTGGTCTTTAAGAAGGAACGAAGGAACGTTCCATCTTGCATCGGTGGAACTAGAATAGGAAAACGTTACGTTTCTACGGTAACGTGAAAAAGGAACGGCGTTCTTTTTTTCCCTTCCAGTGATTTAATATTTATTTTATTTCTAAGGGGAAACTCTGAAAAAGTATAAAAACAATAATTTTTTTAAGAAGAGCAGGACCTCGTTAACATTTTTGTTAGTTATTGTAGGGTTTCATTTGTGGGGTCCTCGCTTGGTAACAGTCAGGTGCAGGTGAGCTTGTGGACATTGATTCTTCTTTTCAATTCACGCGACTACGGCTACAGAAAAAAACAAACACTTTAGTCGAAGGAAAACACACAGAATAGGGACGTCCCAAACTAAGCTACCTTATTTGCTTCACGAGTCCTCATACACCCAGAAATCTGAAGCCGACTACAGCCATCACTGGACTTGTAAAAGAGGCCTACATGTATAAAAAAGGCCAGGTTACCAGACATCGAACGCACTCCTGTAAGCTCGAGACATTCTTCATTTAAAATACACAAAAAAACTCGACCTTTATTCCCTATCCCACCCTCAAACTGAACAACGAACGCGACCGACCTTCACGAAGAACGACTTGGTAGATTGTCAAGACTGACATTACAAAAAGCCCTACACTCTTCTCAACTTGCTCGTCTTACGGACAGCTAACATCGAGAAACAACATATGTTGGAGTTCAAACAAAGCGACTGGTAGATTGAAACGTGTGATGTTGTTGAAAAAAGCATCGTGCAATGTGGGATAGCCACCCTTTAATAAAGAGGAATAAAATTAAACCCGTTCCTCCTTCCCGGATCACCAGTACCATAGCCTTCTTTATACTCACAAAGCCTGGCAGTTCGACGACAGAGCCATTGAGTGCCGGTCGCAGATTTGGAGCACGAGTATCTGGTAGCACAAAGCATCAAAGAGCCGTTTCTTTGGAAATCTGTACGTCAGCGCACAGCTTTTCCAGCAGCGAGGACCCGAAACACACTTGTTCCTCTCGGGAGAAGTGTGTTTCGGCGTCTCGCCGCAGCGGGCGCCAGTCACGTGGCTCTGCTCTCACGCGTTGTCTGCCACTCCACCTTTTCCATATCGGCGGCCGCTTCCGTGGCGTTCTGCCAGGCTTCGCCAGTATATAGGAGGCTATGACAGTACACTTGCTTATCTGATTCGCCCACAACGAACTAATATAGTAAAACGCTGATATTTTTTAAATCTGAATGTGATCAACAAATGGAACCTTGCTTCTGGTTGTTTTGTTCTCCTGGGGTCCTTCACCACTTCATTCAAATTCGTATGTTTAAATTTTACATGATATATATATAAAAATAGACTTCGTTTGATTTAACTAAATATGCTAATTAGCAAAATACAAAAGTAATGCAAAATGTAACGATACGTTACATTTTAAAGCGTGACAGGGAAGGGTATACCTTTTTCACTTATGGAACTTGTAAAAGGAGCGCGCTCCAAAAATTAGAGGAACGAGGAACGAGGTTTCGTTCCTCTTCTTGATCGAATATATACACCAACTCATCTTTACAAACAAACCGGAGCGCCCGGAGCGCCCCTAGCGGACGCCACCGGCGCCGCGCATGCGCGATGGGGGTGTGGGCAACAAGCTCGCCGTCGCCCATAAACAAACCATTGAAATGCGATGTTGTCGGCGTCGGTGTGAGTCCCCGCGCTCTTTTTCGCGTTGGAATTGTTGATTCTACGTCTTCCTGACGATGACTGACTACTTGAGCGGCGTCAGCGAAATTACCGAGGCTCGTTACACCGCAAAACTTCGCGTGAATAATCTGACATGCGTCGATTCATTCCGCGTGGACGCCGCGGAATGTACTCTAAAGCCTGATTCACATGATGAGATTTCGCTCGCAGTTTTCAGTAGCGACGTCGCTCGGGCTGCAAAAGCGTGAACCGTAGCTGAGATGGTCGACGTCGATACTGAAAATCGCAAGCAGAATCGGACCGAGTGAATCAGGCATAACAAGTCGGTGATGGCCTCTGGTAACAATAATCAACATCTCCTTATATCTACTGTTTACATCGAGCCTGCTTACCAACCTTCAACCTTAAGTCCTTTGAGGCCTGCACTTACTTCTTATCGCAAGTACCGGGCCCATGTTTGGTCTACGGGCCGGTGTCCTCTAAAAGAGCAGACGACAAGCAGAAACGTTTGAAAGAGCAGACGACAGTTCGAACGATCAGGCGGCCGTTTGAACTTGAAAACGCACTGAACGTAGTCCGCAGGTGGTCCGTACAACTTGACGGTTTTCCGGCGTTTATGTTGGAACAAAACAAATAAATCTGACGACCACAAGTATCCGTGAATTCAACCCAAAGTGCTTCCCGCCCAAGCAATCGTGGTCCGACGGCGTCTCGTTTCCCCTTCTCACGGCACATATCCACGTTATCGGACGAACCGAGCACATGAAAACTGACCTTCAAACCTTTCTCGACACTTTTGGTATAGCCCCAGTCGCGGCATTTTGACGAGAAGGCAGGTTTTTGTCTGGTTGCTTTCAAAACAACGCAGGAATACACGTCTGGCTATGGCCCTTCCGCCCACAGCCCCGGACCGGAAGTGCGACCGACGCGCCACCACCGCGCCGTGACGTAACAGAGATGAGTTCGTGTATACTACACTGAGTTGAACCGGAACAAAACCGCAATTTGGGCGGTTACCGGTTCATTGGAAAACGGATCGGCGTAATAAAATGTGAGCCGTGCATATATTTCCGGGTGGCGGCGCGAAGTCAATAAAGTATTTTCGACGGTGGCGTCAGCAGCGCAGTGTTGACTGAACAAACGAGAGCGACATGAATGCGGCACAATAACAATTAAACAAAAACAAAAATATATATTTCGCGGCTTCGTGCCGAACGACCTGTTGCCAGAGCGGAGGCGTTCACTCCACTCCATTTCAGTGTGGGTGTCACGCTGAAACGGTGCAGTGTGGGTGTCATGCAGTGATTTCCTACAGACCTCCTAGGGGTTGTATAACTCGCCCCCCCCTTGTTTTTTTGAAGGCACCCCTCAATTCGCAACGACTCCTCTATTCTCAATGCCCTCTAACAACCCCCCCCCCTAAAAATGTAGACCCCACACCCCTAATTTCAATTTCTGGGGAAACCCCTGGTGTCACGTGACCTTTGGAAGGGACCCAGCGACGCGCAGGTTGTGTTGTCACGTGTAACGTTCACCCCGCTGGATTGCTGCAATGGTTCGTAGCATCGGCTGCAATCCGTCATAAGGTAAAAACGAAGTAAAAAATGCCCTTCCCCCAAAAGAAAAAAAAGTTTTTTGTTTTACGGGAAAAATACACTACGCCTATCCGAACGCTGATTCTCCGCCCGAATGCAGCGCTAGTGTTCCGAACTAGATGCCAAAGTTTCAGAACTAACCTTTATTTCGACCAAAGCTTATAGGTGATTTTGCTAAAATTCAATGGGAAATGGGGTCCGTTTTCGCCGGTTCCCGGTAAATGAGCGCCATTTGGCTGAATGTATTATAAGAGGTCCATCGAGCGCAAATTTCCGATTGAAAATTTCTGAAAATAGCTTATAACTTTGGAATAAGATAACGGTTAGTTCAAACACTTTGGCACCTTGTTCGGACCACTAGGACTACATTTGTGCAGAGAAGGAGAGTTGGTGATACGTAATTTATTTAAGTTGTAAAAAAAACGTAGTATTTTTTTTGGGGGAGACATCCTGTACATCTGAAATACAAAGAGGCTAACAAGTTCTTTTTTTATTTTTGTCGTTAAGCAATACTTTTCTAAAAAAACAAAACTCAAACATAAAAAGCAAAATCAACGGATGTCAGTATGTGTTGGTTTGTTCTGCTGTAGCAAAAACTAGAGCCGCCACTAAAAAACGAAGCACAAAAAAACACAAAAAAAAAGTTGGGCGAAGCGACGGGGACCGCGACACTAGGGTGCCCATCGCTCGGACGCCGATCGGCTGAAGCTCTGAACGCAGCGTTAGAAACATATATATATATATATATTTTTTAACTGCTACATGGGACCGTTTTTTTTCTTTTTTTTTGTTCATCGTCTTTTTACTTTTATTTGCTGACTTGCTCGTCTTCAACTTTGTCATTCAAGGTGGGTAGTTTGTGAGTACGGTGCGTGCTTATACCCAGGGGTTTCCCCAGGAATTGAAATCAGGGGGGGGGGTGTCTAAATTTTTTTGGGGGGGGAGGGTAGGGGAGGGGGGGGCATTGCGAACATAGGAGTCGTTGTGAATTAAGGGGGTGCCTTCGGAAAAACGAGGGGGTCTACACCCCCTCTAGGGGGGGGGTCTAGGGAAATCCCTGCTTATACCCCATACCTCTTAAGCTGAGACTAGAAGCTCCGCCTTCCCCGTGAGCTCGCAGCCTTCCACAGTGCTTAGTGTTGCGCGTGCCTGCGCATTGACACGTGTTAGCAAAGGCAGAAAGCTCACGCTGAAGGCGTAGCTTCTAGTCTCAGCTTAAGGGTGAACAGAGTATAGTGTGGGGATGGGTGGCCGAGTAAGCTAGCGCACACCAGCTCGGAGCACATGGAGCGAAACCTTGCAGTGCAGAACCCAAAGATCCTGGGCTCAGATCCTTACACCTGCCCGTTTTAATCTGGATAAGCATCGTACCGGCGTGCGATCGTGTATCACTACTGCGTGGTGACGTTAAAGACCCCAGGCAGTCGTACTGAATTGTCGATGACAATATCTACAGTGGGTAACACGCAATGTTCTGGCAGACTAAACTTCTGCCGTATAAACAATTATCCAATAATTTGTTTTGTTTGGCGTGCTACTGTCCCGGTTTTATTGTGGGTGCTAACTGATTTGCTTTACATGCGAGTGCTGTACATTGATAGTGTTTCGGAGTGCTTCAAAGACCACGTAATCTACGTTCAGCGGTGTTTACGATTAAAAGTGAAAATCAGGAAACCAAATAGACCCTTTCACAAATTATGGGCCATCTGTTGGCTCAAATATCAGTCTAAACTTTCGCATGTTAATGCCAATTAACGTCTAAGCCATCGTCAACCGCAGACGTACCAAAGTTATCGTGTTCTTGGCTGTCCAGGTTTCCTTCTAATTTCAGTTGCAATGGTGTCGAAAAACTACCACTCTGTACGAGGCTCTTCGTTAGTTGAGTAAAACTCTAGATGAAATTCACCACATGTTATTGTCATGATCTGTCTGGGGCGTGCAAGATCCGAGCATTCGAATGATTTACATGACACCATCGAAGGCGTAGCGCATAGAAGCTTCTTAGTTTCCTCACAGTGACATCGAGCAACACTTGTAGCGAACTAACGTCTAGAACGTTCAGATTCCGCGTCGGGGCCTGTCTTCAAATGCTTCCTTCACCAGCCATCTAAATTTCGCCGCCATTAGCATGTACGAATGATGTACACTTAGGTGATGATAGCTATCGATGTAGTCAGACTAGATTTCGGAAAAAAGTCTATTCAGCCTTTTTCTTTTTCGTTTTGTTCTCGTTTTCGTGGCACTTTTTTGTTGACCAGTTTGTCGCAGTATTTTTAATGCAACGGACGTGCTGTGGAACACACTTTTATATTATTAACGTCAGGGAACTGTGAACCTTTCTTTTTGTTTACCGCAAAAAATGCACCGGCAGCCGCGGTCTAAGGTGCGTGAGCTTCAACAAGCGTGAACCGGTTGGAACCGGTTCGCGCTTGTTGAAGTGGTAACAGAAGCGATATTTTGGATTCATCACTGAACCGGAGCCAAACAGGTACAAATTGCAAAGCTAGTGAGACTGAACCCGAACCGAAGCGAAATAATGACCGGTTCGACATCCTGGTTTAAAGACTGTCTTGAGCATTAAAAGAAACGGCTTGACAAGTGCATTACACCGAGGCGGAGAGTACCGCAAAGGCAACTGATACTTGAATGTGTAAAATTAATTGCACACTTTTCTAGAAATAAAATTCGGTTTCTTTTGTATGCTGCAATCTACCAAATGATCATATGCCTTTTTTCTTTAAGAACACTCATAGGGCTAATCACTGCAATATTTAAATGAAGCGCGTTGGTGAAATGAGATCGAAAAAACATTTTGACCCCCACCTAAAAGATTTTACTTGAGTATCTGTATCTTCGCGTTAATCGCAGACTTTATAGTTTTCATTAGAACGTTTTTGTTTTCGTGTTATTTACTGAACTTCCGCCATGTATCGTTATAATTACCTTTCAGAGTGCGCTGTGCAAATGTAGCTTTATGAGCGCGTTTCGAACTACAAGGCAAAACCTTTGTGCACCTGAACAGCTCCATGTCAATGCAGCGCCCAGGTGGTCACCTGTTGGAACGTTCGGGAATCGAGGATCGGGTGACATTTAATTATGACCTCCGCCCTTTCTCTGGTAAAAATGAATTAACTAAAAATTAACTAATTTTGTACTTTTAACGCACAATACACCAAAACATAGTTTAGCATACATGCCATGATTTTATTATCCTTGTAATAAACTTCTAGTAATATATGCTCTTGCGGTGTGCTGCGTGAGTCGACC
This sequence comes from Ixodes ricinus, assembly GCA_037355805.1. Lineage (NCBI taxonomy): Eukaryota > Metazoa > Arthropoda > Arachnida > Ixodida > Ixodidae > Ixodes > Ixodes ricinus. The sequence goes on from JAZHYW010068894.1 coordinate 9,014, forward strand.
CAGATCGCAACGATATACTATTAATAAACTAAAACTATACTTATCTTTTTTATATTTGTATACTACAGGGTTGGGCAGAAATACTCAAAAATGTATTTGGAAATACAAATACTGGGATACATTAAAATAGTAGCTAAAATACTGATACTGAAATATATCTGTAAAAGTGTATCGCGATACGTATCGGAAATACATTTTAAATAGAGGCAAAAAGTATTTGGAAATACAAATACAGGAATACATTTTAGGGAGGGCAGAAATACAAATACAGAAATACTGATACTGCAATACATTTTTCAAATTTGTTTGAGACGCCAAATGAGATGAAGCTTGAAGTTGGAAGTGGAAGTTTTTGATCCTGAAATTACTTTCCCGTAGGCTTGGCACTTTGCCTTGAAGGTAGTGATTTCGGACGACGAGGAGTCTTCAATGGGCTCGAAAAAACGTTCCATCAAGGACTGACCGCGGTCCCTTCCCTGACATCCTGTCTGTCTGACGAGGGATGCGAAAAGACTTCGACCTCTAAATAAATTCTATGTCATCCTAAATCCCATCAAAGCGTCACCACGCCCCTGTCCAATAAGGACGCCCCTGTCAACATTTATCACATGACGTCACGGTGGAATGAACTGGTATTCTTTATCTGTAGGTGTGGCCTTGAACATGAAACTTTACCACGCTGCTGTATGAAAGGACAATACGTACTTTCGTTGTAGGTTACCTCGTTGAAGATCGTGCAGGCAGTGTCATTTGGAATTTTCGAGAATAGTGGACCACCTGAAGCATCCTGGAACACATGTCTTATCTTCTGTTACGGTTGAAAAAACGATACGGTGGCATCCCTGTTGTGAAGGTCCTTCCTGCCGACCCTCCGCCACCGACGCATGGATTGCAGTCCTCAAGTTTCGTCTTGCATACTCCAAATAGAGACCTCGTGGATTGCGACCTGATATTGCCGGCACAGGTGCGAGCTCTCCGAGAAACAGCGCGCTCGAGACGAGTCGCAGGTGTACGAAGTCTGGGTCGGCACAGCGAGGCCACGTCTGACCTCCTTCCTGGGTTTCGGATCACCAGAGCAGCGGGTCACTTTCACGTCGGCTGATGACGTACCCTTGAGCCGTGCAATATTACGGGCGCAGCCGCAGACGCATTCGAATATGTGTTGAACTTCACTGCGTGAGTCATCCTACTATTTCAAGTCAACCACCGCCAGGCTCGTGCTGCAACGGACTGTGACTCAGCTTTGCCGGCTGGGTGTACTGTGTACGCTAAGGCAAGAGAGACGGTTAGCAGCGGGCTTTGGATGCCAGCAAACAATGACTCAAGAAACCCGTACCTAAGGACCTGCGGCACAAGATGCTCTGACTCCACTCCTGGCACGCCACCTGGTTCGAGTCCCCGACTACGCAACACTTCTCAGAAGAGAGAAGAGGACGCATAGAAAAATAGTTTGGAGAATCGGAAGGAACCTTGGTCAGCATGGTAACAATGCCCCAGCATCTCCTTGACCCTGGTGCCCTCAGAAGTAAAAAAAAAAAATGCGTTCGGATTTGTTTTTGTTTTTTTCGGGGGGGGGGGGGAGTATTTCTCAAGAAATGTAACGAAATACATTTCACCCTGATTGTATCGCGATACAAAGGAACATTCAAAATGTATTTCGATACAGGAATACAGATACTGGTGAAAAAAATGTATCGCGATACAGAAATACAGATACGAAATGTATTTCTGAAATACTATCGCGATACATTTGTATCGCGATACTGCCCAACCCTGGTATAGTATTGACTTTTTCTCCAGATGTGGCTTCTAACATGGTATACCAGAAGTTTGCATTGTGCAGGTTGATACGTTTAACAAAAAGGCAGACATAAATTGGAGACACCTTTTCCAGGGGGTGGTTTTCGATGATCCTGATAGCTTCTTCTGCCATGAGCTCAGTGTAGTATCGACCATCAAACTCCCGGGCCCCTAAAAGTCCTCGTCGAAAATCGAATCCCCCTAAGGTAACCTGCAAGGAGAAAATATGTTTCAATTACAGCTAATATTGGTAAAAATTTTCGTCCATGATGTGACACTTTTAAGAAAAAAAAATTTGTATAATTAGATTCCACAGGAGCTTGTTCAGTTAATATTGAGCTCGAGACTGACATATAAAGAAAGGCATACACAAAACGCAACTCCTCGTGAAGCAGTGTTT
>JAZHYW010068896.1:0-30611 GCA_037355805.1 Ixodes ricinus
CCACGTTGGCAACGCGTAAGCATGAGCGACTTTGGCTGCGTCTGTAAAACCCCGTGGGTCCCACCTAGGCTGTACGTGGCCACGTTAGCAATGGTGCGGGCACCATGGAAACAAAGTGCAGATGCGGCCAACTTTGTCTGCCTAACTAAAACCCCATCCCGGAGAGTGCCGCCTCCTTTGTTCATGGTCCATGTTAGCCTTGATGTGAGCATGCCCAACTTCGACCGCACGTGCAATGCCCCGTGGGTCCCGCCTCGGTTATGTGCGGCAGAGTTAGCAGAGACCTGGGTCCCACAGGGACAGAGCAAGGCCATTCCACACTTGGGCTCCCGTGTAATGCCCCGGTAAGTCCCACTGCGGAAATACAGTAGCACATTAGAGAAGAGGCGGGCTCCATGGGCGCACCGTACGTGCTTTCCCAAATGGGCTACCTATGCAATGCCCATGTGGGTACCACTTCGGCCGCACGGGCACATGAGATATATCAGAGAGATGGGCCGTACGGGAGCATGCCCAACTTGGGCTGACCAAGTAAGTCCCGTTGTTTCCGCCTGGGCTATACGGGGGAAGATCTAGCACAAAGTTAGGCTTCACGGGGGCACCTCGTAAATATGCCTAACTTGGGCTGCCGATGCGTGCCCCTGGGTCCCACCTCGTCTATGCGGTGGCAAAAAGTAGGCTCCAAAGGGCAAAGCATGGGCACGCCCAACTTGGACTACCTGTGCAACTCTCAAAACAGCACGTTCCTATATTATTATAGAATATTTTATGCACGTTCTGAAAATTCAAGACAAGAAATCAATTTAATTCGTTACCAAATCATTGTGGATTGGAATTTTATTCATGCCTGAAAAACTTTAAGGTTGCGAAAATTTATCAAGTACTATCTTATTACTCAGAGTATTTGTTAAAATGGTCGTTCTACGTGGTGTGGAATTTTTGCACAGACTATTGATTTTAAGGGTGAATTCAAACCACGTTCGTCAGTATGTCATATCCGTTCAAAAATTCGGTTGCTGTAGAAGGCTGAAGCTGGTAAGTATCTTGATCACCTGTCCAACAGAACTTTATATCGAAATATGCACCGTTTTGTTGTTCGTTCTACTTTTACTCATGAAATGCCCAATTTTTATGGGATTGCTCAAGACGTTTTATTTATCTATCAAAATGGTAATATTTTTAGTAGGCACACGGGGAAAGTGAGGTATGCACAATTTGGAACGCACTGCTTTACTCCACGCCTTAAGTAAATTATGAAATTACCCCAAAATAAATAGGGTTCCCGGGGCGACCTCATGCGGGCTGCCCACGTCGGCCCACTGTGCTCCCCACAAAAGGGGCCCTTGGGGGCTGATCCACCTAGGTCCCCTGTGGGCCATGCAAGAAGGGCCCTTGTTGGTCCCACGAGGGGAGCCTATGTGGGCTCCCAAGTAGGCCTCTTGTGGGTCCCGAGTCAGCTCAGGTGGGCCACCCAAGCAGGCGCCACGTCACCCCCCCTTTTCAGAGCCACTTTGTGCTAGAGGTACCTCAACAGAAGTGTAGATGGGCTGCAGAAGTAGGCCCCCTGCTGGTCCCACGAAGGGCGGGGGGGGGGGGAATTTGGGCTGCCCAAGTAGTCTCCCGTGTGTATCGTGAGGGTAACAAACATGGACTGTCCAAATATGCCCCCTGTAGGTCTAACGAGAAAAGACGAGGTGGGCTGCCCAAGTAGGCCCGCTGTGGGTCTCACGAAGGGATCCCGGTGGGCAGCACAACTCGAGCCGACTTGGGCACGAGTTGCAAAACCGATGGGGTCCCACATGGGCAGCCCACGTGGCCTTACTTTTGGAGCTCACTTTTTACTACTTGGGGTAGCAGATACAAATTTCCAAATGTTGCGTTCCTATTTATTTTGAACTGATATCTTCAAAAGTACGAATATAAATCTTTTGCTTCAGGAACCAAACTATAGACAGAAAAATTCAGCTCATTCATTTATGCCATCTATTGATAATGAAGGGGATATTACCAACTACTCGTACGACTCGATATAAATAAATTGTTCAATTCATGTGTACGTAAATTACTACCACGCCCTCATAAGACTGATTTTAGGCATGTTCGGGGTCTCGGTTCATAAACCAAAGCACGTAAATAGCGGACCCACGGTGACACTTGTTTTGCATGTTTTGTCTAAGCGTGTCAGATGATCTCTAAGGTGCACCCTGGTATTCTGAGTGAGATACGTTTTTCACGTTGATTTCTGAAAAGAAAAACGGCTTTTCCTGTGTGGTGCGTATGAAATAAATTCTGCTTCCATTTGGTGAAAAGGCCGAAAACAATCTACATATATTGGAGGAAGTTTATGGCGAAAACGTACTGTCCCTTTAAAACGACCTGCAATTGCCTCGACTAATCAGCGAAGGCAAAAAATTTATTAACGTCGGTGAGCGAAGCGAGCTACCAGTGAGAGCTCAGACATCATGCTTCCAAATGTTTTGCCAAAAACAGTAGCTGTTACTTCCACAACAGCCATTCTCTCCTGGTTTCACTGCTCTGTGATTTCCATTCGCTTTCTTAGCTTAAGACTCGTTGATTTCGTCGTTGGCCTTCTAGCGGAGAAATGAAGTGAGTAATGCTGGTATAGCTGAAAGAGGCGGCGAAGAATGGGTTTCTGACGAACTCCACAACCAGTCGCCGAAATGGGAAGTTAAAGGGGAAAGGGACGGGTGCTTATCTTGAGCAGAATTCGTAAGTCCACGAGTCTCTGAACTTTATAACATCAATTAAAAGAACTATAGTACTGATTTTCAATATACAGGTTTCGGTAAAGTTTTAAATAGACTTGGGCGTTCACTTTCATAGCGCATGCTGGTACTCCTGTGCAACAAAACCCACAACTTTTGAGAGTTATATACGGATCGATAATGCGTTGTTATTTCGCTCTTAAATTACCCCTCCCCCCTTATTAGAGATACACCTTTCCGTTTTATCCAGTCAAATCTACTAGCTCTCAACCACCAGTGCTATCTATAGGATGTTCCAAGTCTCCATGCTCGATCTACAATGGACCGTAACAATCGACGCCTGCACGTAACAATCTAAGCTTTTCGTCAAAGGTTCATCCCCGTAGCGTTCATCCCCGTAGCGCCGGCTTTCCTGTATGGCACTTGGAGTCTGCTTCTCACGTGACTGAATTCGGCGAAAAGCGGAGTCGCGCCTTCGCGGCGCACGGCACGTTCTTTCCTCTTTCCTGGAAAACAGGAAAGGAGGAGGAGGCAAAAGCAGGGGAACGTACGTTGAGGCACTTGCACCGTTGGCGAAGCGGCCGTACCGGTGGCTTTCCTGCACGGCATTTGGAGTCTGCTCCTCACGTGATCAGATCTCCATGAATATTGGCGCGGCGGCACGTGGAAAACAGTCGAGCAACTCTTGATCCCGTAGGGAGTCTATACAGGAATTCTACGTCGGAAGGTGCAGCCGACCAGCAAAAAAAAGCAGGCGACACGCAGACGAAATCTGTTGGCAGCAAAAGCGCCGTCGTTATGCAGACGCGTTTTCTTTCTTACTTTAAGTTTTGCTTTTATTGTCCGTATCTATTTTTTAACCTAAGGTACATTACAAAAAGATTATGTTCATTAAAAAGAAGACAAAAAAACAAAAAACACAGTGGTCGCAAGCTGTCTCGATAAGGAGGTTGTGCCATCTATCAATACGAGCGCCAAGCGCGCCCCCCCCGCCACTCGACTTGGTCGTCTGCTTCGCCATTGGCCGTTGACCCTGGCAAGATTTTGAGCAGTAGTTTATACGGAAAGGAGGTACACTTTGTAATTTCTCAGGATAAAACCAATCTGTGAGATACACCTTGACGAAAGGTGCAGATTGCTACATGCAGGCATCGATTTTTAAGGTCCATTTTAGATCGAGCCTGGTGACTTGAACCACCCTCTATATATTTCTGTATATGAGAGGAATCGTTCTTTCCCCTTTTACTCAAAGATATTTCACGAGCGCTGGCCGCCGTTTCCAAATAATATATTTTGCTGCAAGGAAACTCTATCTAGCGGTTCGTCTCTTACACTCTTTTGAATAGTGTTAATACTAATGGGCGTCCACGCGCTAGGTCAATGTAAGGATACGTACTACGCAGAAATTTTAGTATGCTGCATCTTGTCAGCGTCGGCAGCTTGCTTACTATATAAACTTGTTGCATTCCTTTTCACATGTGGTATCCAGGGGTCAGATTTTGGTCAAGGTGAGAGCGAGAACGTTCTCCGCAGCCTTTTGGACTTGGGTCTACATCTCGCACGTAATCAGCCAATGGGATACTTTTGACTCCTTCTTGAGTTCACATTCGGGCTGTGTATTTGTGAGAACCTCTCACCATCATTCAAATGTAGAGAGAGCACTCGAGGCCCATGCCTTTAGCCCTGAGGGTATATGAAATAAATAAATGAGCTTGTTCGTTGTACTCCTTCGTCCACAGGTCAATTCGAATTCGTTTACCACAACAGAACTTGTGATTTGCAAACGACGCGCGTGCTGTCGATGGCTTCCAACGTGAAACAGCAGACGATCGCAATTTCAGCCTGCTTCCGATTTCACTTCGCCGCGGTGGTCGGTTCCTAGGTGAGGATCACCCCTTTGCCGCTCTTTCAGCAGACAACGCACTGTGTTTTCTTGGTTTATTTGCGTCTTCAAGTGGTGCTTGGTAGCAGGAGATATGTGGTCTTCGCTCGCGTTAGTGGGCAATCCATCTTTGAACTCAATTTTCGCTCGCTCCGCCAGAGGGAAATTTGATCTCGTTCTCTGCTATCGCGATGACCTAAATTGAATTCTAGACGCAGTATATGCCTCTGCGTGTCGTTGGACATTGAGCTATGCATCAAGAGCAAAACGAATGGAGAAGAAGAGCATCTACTAAGGACAGATGTAAATGACGAGCAGGTGCCGGGATATATCATTATTCCTTGGAAATTTATCCTCGAGAGCGTTTCTTGATGAGGAGGATCTCATTTGAAACTCGTGTGGTCAGCCAAGTCGCCTTACTCTAGGCAATTTGTTAAAAGTAACAATTTTTGAAAATGGAGGAGGTTACAAATTTCTGTAATGCGAAACTAGAGCGCAGCTCTTGAGGAGGAGGAGGGAGGGTACGGAGGGGTGGGTATGCCACTCGTCCTTCCTTTCTCCTCCTCCTCTCCTCTTCTTCTCCTCCTGCCGCTGAATTCGTTGGAGGGTGACGTGACAAAAAGTCGTGACGTCATTTTCCTCGCTAAATTTGGCGGGGAAGCAAACTTGGTGTTTAGGTCATGTGACGTGAATTTCTCCGATACATTTAGCGAGGAAACCTAACCCGCTAAATTTAGCGAAAACTTTTCCCGCTAAAGTTAGTAGGTTACGTTTCCTCGTAAAGTTAGTGGGGCAATTTTCTCGATAATTTTTGCGGCGGAACTATGACGTCCCATAATGCCACGCGGGTGGTTACGCAGACGCCGACGCCGCTCAACCCGGAAACAGGCGCCTAAGAGCTGCGCTCTAAAATTCAAAGTCGTTTACAAATCCCTGTAATGCGAAATTAAAGCGCAGCTCTTCAGGTATTTGGATTATGCGATTTTCCGTGCTAAAGAATTTGAGGAAGAAATATCTGTATGTACAAATATAGACCTCGTACTGCTAGGTACACTCATTGAAATTATATATATATATATATATATATATATATATATATATATATATATATAATGTTTTATTATGACATTATTTATACAAGGAAGTGGAAAGCATGGCACGGAGGACCCTCCCGTCCTCCTCGTCTTTCTGATTCCCACTCGTCCTCTCCTCCCCCTCCTTCCTACCCCCGTTCTCCATAGTTTCCCGGCTAAATTTAGCAGAGAAACTGAATTTGTGCTGAGGTCATTTGAGGTCAGTTTTACCTCTAAACTTAGCAGGAAAACTGAATGCACACTGTTACATTATGAGACGTCACAGACCTACACACCAATTCAGTTTCTTCGCTAAATTTAGCGAGGAATTAACTGGTGTATAGGTCTGTGACATTCCATAATTCAGCAGGCTCGGTTACGCCGACAGCGAGGGCGACGCCGACGTCGCGAAAGCACGGGAACGAGCGCCCAACAGGTGCGCTCTAATATCTTGATAGAGGTGGCAGATGTGATCAACTCGAGTGCCCTCAATGACATGTACGCGCATGAAACGAGCCATGTGAAACGGAAGCCTAAACTGCTGCGTAGTTTTATATTAAGAGGCCAAAAACCTCGTTGTCCCTTGAGGTCACAGGATACCAGCGTTCATCGACAATTTTTCTGCTGGGATACGGGCAGAGAACGCGAAAGCAATTATAGAAATTCTGAAAGACATGAACCAAGGCCATCATCATTAAACTCAGGAAGCCGAGCAAAGCTGCGATCCCTCAGTGCTTTATGGTAAAGCTTGGCGATGTTCTAGTTATTGTGGACAAGGCCCAACTACGACTTTTCATGAAAAAACCTAAAGCCAAAGAAGGTTTTCCTGGACCTAATGATATGTACTAGGTTCCTCCGTGCGGTTGATAACTCAGAAAACGCTCAAACGGCCAATGCAACAGCCGTGCATCATTGAGGTCAACAGTTACACCAACTTCATGCCGACCGGGAGGATGTTGATACAAAAGGAAAAAAACTAAAAGTAATGACGACGATAAAAAAATATATTTAACTAGTTATGTTTTTTTAATTATTTTTCTTATCTTTTTTCAATATGCCGCAATAAAGCGGCCCGTCTATTCAATCCGCTGTCCTCTAACGATATATTTTTTAATGCCATCTGCCGACAATGTTTAGCGGAAGTTTGTAATATATTTAATTTTTCCTAGATATGTCAATGTCTTCGTGGTTGGTTCTGCATTTGCGTGTGATCGTTTTTGTAAGGCACGCGTGGGTTTAGGTACACGCACTTTTCACAAAACTCTCTGTGACATCGAGGAAGGAGGTGTGTAGATTCATTTTCATGTCGTTCATTTTTATTTTCTTTGTTTCCTTGTACTTGTATTAGATGATTTTATTTTTTTCAAAATGGCAGCCTCGTTTTGCTGGATTATAAAAGTGGCTTGGCATGTGTTTTATCTGTCAGACCAGCGGAAGCCGGGATGAGCGACCTACTTCTTGGCACTTCGCAAGTCTTGTACTATTTTCTCGGCCACCTGCTGTGTGTCGCTTGCAAGCGACGCAAAGCAGGTGGCAAAAGTTTCCCAACATTTAGACTCCAGGAAATTTTTTCTAATTTGTTATTATTATTTTGTTTGATCTCATTCTCAAAACATGTTTCTCGGTGACCACACTTTCAAAACTTAATCTGATATTTTTTATATTTAATTACATTCTGCTTGGTGAGTATTTCAAGTAATCCTAAGTTTAGCAACCTGAATCAAAATCTTCATCCACACTGCTTAGAATTTACAGTCAAAGCCGTGCGGGCGTTCCTTGTCTTCAGTTGCGCAAAATTAAAATTTAAGTCCGCTTTCGCTCACCGTGAGAAACCCTAACAGGCAGGTCTAAAGTGACTCTCACACCCAGAGAGCTACAATATTGTTCGCAAATGGTTCGTCCGCTAATGCAATCGAAAAAGCGTCGTCATTCAATGAAGACAATACATTAACAGCAGCATTTATCTCTAATTTATTTCTGAATAATGAATGTTTAATTTTGTGTAGACCTTAAAAGTACTTGCGAGGCCTAAATAAGACATTTAATAATTACTATCACCCTCTGCAGACTCTGCAGCGCTTGTCCTGTGTGAACTTCCTCTGTCCTCGTTTTTTGTGCGCTGTTTGCCTTTTCGTCAGTATGAACCAACTAACCCACATCGCCCCCTCTTATGCAGACTCACCATGCACCACAACTAGTATTGGCATGTGGAAACTGTAATATGGGACGTACGGCATACGCCTTAGCCGGCTCATGCTGAAAGTCGTCCACCACTCAGGGATGTTGGGCATCGGGCTGCGCGCCAGAGGTCCTGCAATGGTACACACTCTGCTGGCGGAGGAGTGTATATAAGTTTATATATACATCATTTGGATTCTTACAATGTCGACCAAACCGCGGTTGTGCTGACATACGCTGTTCTGGTGTTTGAAAGGACGCTTGGAGAGAAGAACAATTTAACCCATTATTCCTAGCCCCTAAGGCCTCGAGCCATCCTGTCAATAAATATATTTTAACTGAACTGAAAAAAGGGCGGAAGAAACGTATTTGAAAATAAACGATTTCTTACGAAGTTTTCTTTCCATGTTCTAAACAAGGAAAAAACACCTTAATGTCGAATACTGAGGGAAACTAAAAGAGGTGAACTGTCAGCTACAGCCCATGTGGCGCGGTGGAGAGATACTAGACGCAGGCAGAATTTAAGTTTATTTGCTCCTCGAAGTTTGTGGCAATCGACAAGTTGTGCTTTCATTAAAAATATCAGGAGCTTATGCCGGGGCACAAGCATTGAAATCCACTAGCAGATGTAGGAGCACCCGGGACAAGCTCATCAGAGGCCGCAAGAACTTCCTCTCCCATCCAAGTGATGGTGATAGTTTTTCACGAAAATGCGGCTAGATAAAGGACTTGAAAAGAGGTCAAACGTCCTTTATTCGTCGTTTTTAATCCCAGAGCAAAACGCTTTAGAACCAAGCCCAAGCTGCAGCTGACAACGCTATCGTTCTTTCACCAGGTGTGAAAACCTGGGATGTTCAGATTTCACGAATGAAGTTGTCGCAGTGCATGTGTTCCGCCGTTTGCAAACGTAGGCTGCAGAGCTAATATTTCCCACAGCTCGGTTTTTTGTCACGCCACGAAACGATTATCACCGAACACTTACTGGCAACTCTGCTTGAAGGTAAGATACTCTGATAAAAGTAGCCCATGCATTTTAGTTTTTAGTTTAATAGACGCAAAAGCATGGAAGTTGAAATCTTTTCAATTGAGTGAGCATTCCTTTGTGTTAAATACGCGACTGCAAGTGCTGGTCATTATTGTGTGTGCCTCCTTTTTCTTCTTTATGCTGGTTTACCAATGAGTTCACATGAAGGATGGCATTTTTTTAGGTGCGATCATTTATCACGGCCGACGTTATGATAAATAAGTAGAATGATAGTAAGCAACCCAATATCCTAAAACTTACTGCTAAATTTTTCTGTAAATATTTGCCTCAGTTGGCAGTCTTTAATTTTAGATGTGTTGTCAAAATTGTAGTAAGTTGGTGGTCTTCCGCGTTGTTCTAAGTAAAATTCAAGTCAGGAAGCTACCGAGGTACCCACAAGAGCGACACAAGCCCACTTTGGAAGCGACGTCAACCTCTGCAGCGACAGTGATAGAGTTTCATTGCGATCCGATCGGACATTGTCACTTTATCCAAAAGTCACGAGGTCATAGAAATAGATGCCATACTTTGAGGCCTACTCGGGTGTGTAGCTCTTGGCGTTTTATTTCGCTAACTTTCGTTATGGCGAGCTCTAAGCAGCCTATTTTGGCGATTGAATAGCTCAAAGACGAATATACAAGTACTCCTACTTCGAACAATTGATGAACCATATTTTGAGTACTGGCAATACACTCCTGAATTTAATGTGCCTGATAAGTCAAAAATTAAAAAAAATATATTACATAAATTGTTGGTAATTATATTTCTAATTTCTCTTTTTTATTCTTTTTCGTTAGTATTTTCAAAATACTAACTTATTTAGATGTCATGATTTATTAAGTTATTCAGCTTTATTGGTTAAAGTTAACCAACCTAAGTATTTTTATATTGCGTATCATTGAAGCTTGCAAAAGCCTCAATCAGTTCGTTGGAATAAATGTTGCAAAGGTTTATCGTCCGACCACCTTGTGCATTTGAAAAGCAACAGAAAACACAGTGGCGTAAAGTTTGAAGCGGTGAATTCATTGAGATTTTGCTATTACAGGTCATCACTTTCAACAATATCAATAATTGTTCCTTAACCCGAGAAAGACGTTATGTTTGAAGTTGAGAATGCTTTTCTTTGCGTATCATTTCTGGAAGAGAAACGTTGGAGCCAAATGTTGTGCGGATGGTTACTCAAATACCGGCAGGATTGTGGAATATTACCAGCTAAAGAATGTAACCAAAATCAATATCTGGCGTAAATTCGCATGTATTGAAATATCCAAAATGTACTGACAATATAATCAGAGCCCTTTAGACCTATATGCACCGTGCAAATCGGTAAGAGGATAGCTTGGCAAACATAAATGGACAAATATTGAATATCATATCACAAATTTACCGTAGCATCACAGTTTGTCTGATATTTAAAACAAATATGTCCTTTCTTTTAAATATTTACAGATCGGCTACGCCTCAAGCACAGAGATAAACTTTACATTCGGTACCATGTAAAAAGTTCAGGAAAGCTCCTCCCACCATTTTCCACTTAAGCAGAGTGAACACTTGAGAGGAGGCGACCTCTTCTTCGCCGTTCGCTCTGCGGAAGTAAAACAAGGTGGGAAGCGAATTCTTTGAACTCTTAACCTGTCACAGAATATATAGTTTACGTTTTTATTTGGGATTTTCGGATAGATAATAAACGAAACTGTTAAAAAAGAAACACAATTTATCAGACCCTAATTTCGGACGAAATATCACCACCAAAATCCTCGAAAACTCATCAGTCAAATATTTTACATGAAATTATCCTGACCCCTTTGTAGTATACAATAAAGCTAAATATTTATTACCCTGTAACGACGAGGGCCCAGTTTGTGATTGTTATTGGTTCATTAATAACATATATTTTGTGAATAGCGAGCTCTGTTTGTACCCTAAGATATCGAAAAAGTCTCGAGTGAAGTCAGTTTGGCTCCAATGATTCAGTCGTACAAATTACCTATTCTGCGCAATATTAAACGCGCGAAAATGACTGGCCTTGCATTTTTCTTAATCATTCCAGCATACCGTAGTTGTTAATATAATTCAACCGTGAGGGTTGTTAATTTCTTAAAAGCAATGCCAATATCCCATCCTTGACATTTAGATGAAGAAAAACTATCGAACAGGGTTTAGTAAGCTGTCCTGTGTATCTAGATGAAAGCGCCAGTTAAGGAACCCATGTACATAACCATTGTGCGACCTTTAATTTTTTTTACCTTTGAACATAAAAAAGGACTATGCAGTTTACCATACATTTATTATCCTCTATATGGCAGAGTTTATGAGAAGATGTAAAATTGTTAATCTTGCATGTTTTCTAATAATGGATCGCTTTGACATAGTCTTCAACGTTTACATGCTGAAAAATAGACGTTTGCTCGTGTGTTGCTTTAATAAAAGAAGCAGTTCAATCAGAGCCGAGGGCATAGACTAAGCTCCACCTCTTACTAAATATCGACTTCTTGTCTACTCCTCTAACTCTGCATACTAGCGACACGTTTTTCATTGCACTGCTAGATGAAAATGTCCCTAAATATAGATAGCTGAAATATCCTTTCTCGCATTTTTTGCTTGTCTACAGTAGCTTTCGTTCGGTTCTACTTTTTTAATAGCAGTAACACCGGTTTGTTCGGCATGAATTGAATCGCAACTCCTAAAATTTTTGTGGTATGCAACTTCTATGGGTCACAATTTTCAGCGCGTACGTCTCAAGGCGTCAACAGAGCTCGAACATTCTGGATCGTTCCCTATTCCGGTGCTAATTATTCACTTTAATCGCCTGTTCATAACTTGCCGAGATTGCATAGCAACTTCGTCTTCAGCCGCATTAATATTCATTTTATAACAAAAAAATGTTGTTTGCTTATTGTGTTTTGTTGATAGTTTTGTTGTTTTATTTATTTATTTTATTGTGTTTTGTAGGTGCAGGAACTCCGAACCTAGTCAAGCTTCATAGTAAACGTTTACTTTGCGGTGTCCTCGGCACAGAGTTGTTCTAATAAATTTGGAATTTCAAAGTTTAACATCGATAATGTTTTAGAACCTTAAATTCGTGTTTACGTATCCATTCGTGCTGCATTATGTATGTCGATCCAATGGCAGAATACATGCTATAGCTACATTTAGTTTCATGTATTATTACTAGAGTATAACCTGCAGATCATTGTTGTTTATATTATTATATGTAATATTATTATTAAAACATTAAACAAAGGGTTTATTTTTTTGCTGTCTAAAAAGAAAAAAATCTGCGAGCTGGCACATTTATTTAGAACTTCAGTATAGTCGTGTTTTGCTTCTTTAGTGCAGGATTCATCGCCCATGGAAGAAGGGCAATATGAGTATTTAGGCACACGTTGCGCGGGAGAAAATAAATCAGGCTAGAGCTGTTTGCTCCTGTAAAACGCTGGGCACCAAAGGGTTAAGCTTGTTGCTTAGTGATAAACGCGCGAATTCCAGGCTTATGAAATAAAAAAAAAACATTCCACTGTGTGTGCATCTGTGGTGCTGCCGAGCACTCAGCAGTCACTGTACAGGATAGCGTCCGACCTAAAGAAACATGGAGCAGAACAGCGCTCGCAATTTCTGTGACAAACTGTGTATACGTTCTCAATCTGTGTTGTTGGTATACTAGTTATTTTACGTTATTCTTTAAAAGTAAATTGCAGTTTGTATCAAGTTTTTTTTTTCTATTTTCAGATTTCCATAAAGATGCCTATTCTGCGTCAGCGTCGTTCCAAAATAATGAACGCCATCGCAATCCTCGCCCTGGCACTTGTGATGACTTACATGGGCTTTGATTATTTACCATTTCTTCAAGAATACGACTCACCTTTGCGTTGGTCAGAGGAAACACCGGTCACTGAGGAGGAGTTGCCTGATATCCGAATCTACAATGAGCCTCCCAATTATACCATGAATCCGGTCTACCTTTGCCGAGCAAATTTAAGTTCCTTAGACTACCTTTTCTTGATCGCTTCAGCAACCAATCATTTCGAACACCGCCGGGTTATTCGTGAAACCTGGGGAGGTGAGTTAAACCAGTTTTCTGGTGTTCGGATTGCATTTCTTTTGGGACAACCTCAAGACTCAGAGGTTCAATCTGTCCTTCTTTCGGAATCATCAAAACACGGTGACCTGATACAAGGAGATTTCCAAGACACATACCACAACATGACTGTCAAAATTGTCATGATGATGCACTGGACACTACAGTACTGTACTCACATAAAGTTCCTCATCAGGATGGATGACGATGGCGTTTTGAACATTCCCAACTTCTTCCAAGCTATAGTCCTGAAACCCCAAAACGTAATTTACGGACTCTTAGTGCATAAACTAAAAATCGAAAGAGAGCCTAGTAACAAGAATTCATATTCAGAAAAGGACTTCCCGAGACCTGTGGCACCCGATTACATAGCTGGGCCAATGACGTGTTTAGGCAGCGCTACGCTGAAGAGCTTATACAAAGGAACTGGACACGTCGCACCCGTCAGGAGTGACGATGCCTACCTGACAGGGATGGTGGCGGAGCGTGTCGGAGTTCCGCTGGTGCATCAAGCAGGAATTCACTACTGGAAGCTGACATCCGCTTGTGATCAGAAGAAAGCCATCATTTTTCAGGACATGTCTCCGACCGAAATGCGATAGGCGTGGCATGACTTGCGACGAACAGTATTCACGTGCTATAAATTACCTTTTTATTTTCACTTTTGCTTTTGCAGAACACTCGAAAAGCTGGGTGGTAATGTGGACACCTTGTTAATGTAATGATAATCGTTACCGTTTGAAAAGGAACTAAGTCGGTTTTGTACTTGAGGTAAAACACTTAACTCGTCTTCATTTTTTCTTCAAGGATTTCAAAAATTGAGATTATTTTTCAATTTTGTGCAAGGAGGCCGCCGAAAATTGCTTGTAAAATGTCGCTCAAGCCCTCCATCCCGCAGCCTGACGCCATATCGAAAGTTTTCAGAATTTCCGCTCTCGCGCATATTCAGAACTTAACAAAAGCAAGAACGCGAACTCTTGCTATTTTCAAAACTCCTGAAAAAGACATAACGACTGCTGTCAGTGGGGGGAATATGCCTGGCAAGCTTGCAATAGCACACGCTGCCCATACGAGTGATACGCGCTTGGCGGACGAAATATCTGGGTATGACGTAACGACTGGTTAGAGGTTTTCAAGTTTTCTCTCGTTTCGTTACATCTTCGTGGAATAGGAACATGATATTCAGATTTACGGAATAAAAATACTATTGAATCCAGCTCTAACTCTCTTTTTCTGAATAACCTCTTCACCTACCCTTTAACATGGGAAGTACTTCCACTGTTTCTGCCCTAATAATAAAGAATTTGATCTGTCTATATTGCTTCATTCTCCAAATAAGCAGTAAGAAGGAAACGGTCCCTTTACTTTGGGAGCCATATTCCTTAAAACACTGGAACCCCATTGAAAACTATCGGCACTTTAGAATAAAAAAAGTAGTTAAGAAGTATCAGCTGGTACCAACTTCGGAAAAAATTGACGATCTGAGCATGAAAGCTTTTGGTAACTTCAGTGATGGGTCATTTAAAGATAGTAAAAATTAAATTATATAAAAATAATTTCATAATGCGAACTTGGTCCACTTAAAGACAAAGAAGCGGATTAGGTGAAAAGGTTTAAGTCACACATATTCGGGGGTAGTCAGACACAGCACATGGATATCCCTCTAGAATGCCTCAGGTCGATACTGTTCATAATATTCCAATGAATAGTGGTTTCTTCTATATTGGGCGAACAAAACGTTGCTTTATTGAAGGCTCATTTGATCGCATGAGGGCTCTACAAATAACTCCACAAACTCTGAAAGCGTTGAACACAAATATTTAGGCTGCTTGGGTGAGCACTGTGGTGTTAAGCATGATAAAACTACGAAAAAGGTTTTGAAGGAGAGAATCAGAATCGTGTCACTAGGCATTTCTATCAGCAAGCTTTTTGCTCACGCTAGATTCGGCGACATTGAAGTGCTGGCTTCTGCGAGTGAAGAGAAGAGCGGAAAGAAAATACTTTTTTTGTGTGTTAATAAAATGTATGTTTTTTTAAGTCCGTTTGTTGTTACCGGCAGCAAGGCGGGATGTCTTTGACACATGTGATAGGGGGTAATTTCGGTTGTACCGTTCGGTGGACGGTGCTGCGATGAAATGTTGTGGCTGGAGGCCCCACGAGCAACCTGCGCGAAATCCGGGAGAATGTTCGGGGGAGTGATGTTCAAACCGGAAGTGTGAATAGAACTTAGTTAATTGTGTTTTAGATGAAATGTGTTGCTTGTTGTCCTTTTATGGTAACGGCGCTATTCAGGAGTTTTATGGAGTCGTCTCAAAGCGAACGGTTCGTCCCCGACCGATTCGCAGACAGAAATGCGAATGTGAGCGCAAGCAGCACCGGAACTCAGACTTTCTGGCACGTGAACTAGCGTGAACCAGAAAAAAAAGCCTTGCAACATGGAGGATGGAGAAGAAGGAATATTGAAAGGAAGCTCATAAAAGAAGCTAAGGTACCTGTTCGAAGCAAAAGGTTCGTCTACGACTTATTTCTCCGACGCCTGTTTTGCTGTCCTAGAAAAGATTCGACATTTTCCTATGCATTTGATATCCTCCACTGATCACTATGACAATTGCTGGATCGCGGTTTCCCACGCAGCAGATGCGGCCACCGGCCGGCCATCTTGAGACCGAGAAAGTCGACCTTCTGGAGCGTTGCAGAGGCTGGGCAGTAGCGGGGTAAAGACACGTTTTCTGTTCTTTGGCCGTCTTTGGCCAAAGAAGTTTTAAAACCTTCAGTGAACAGTGATAATTTTATTTGAGAGCACGTGGAAAGTTTTTAGAGAGGCGCGCGCTAAGTGTTTGTGTGTTATTTGATGGATATTTCAGTATGTTGAAGTTGGCACCTTAAAAGCAGCCAGTCTTTGGTGTGCTTTTAGGAGACGCGCTTTTAGCGTGGCAAAGGAACCTGCAAATTAGTACTGATTAGTAATATTTTCTCACTTTAATTAAAACAATAAATGATATTATCGGAGGAGCACAATCTTCCTATATTAAAACAAAAAAAGACAAAGACAAATTGTCTTTGTGTTTTTATTTATTTAAAATAAATCTATTACCAGCTATCCCTACTTTCCACTCTTTGAGTCTTTACATTCTGATCCACTGTACCTTATTGCAATGCGCACACTGCATGAGACACTTAGCGCAAAAGAAAATGGGTGCTTTTACTTTTATCAATCCAGTTACTGATGAGTGTCATATTTTTCAACCTATTTGACCCTCCAAATGAGTACCTCACCACAAAACCTCTATTAAAAGCATTAAAAAAACGAAGATTAATTGTTTGTGAAAACTGTATCGAATGTTATGAGCTATGAACCAACAAGTACAAACAACAATTATTATTATTATTATTATTATTATTACTATTATTATTATTATTATTATTATATTATTATTATTATTATTATTATTATTATTATTATTATTTGTGTTATTGTGCCCAGAACACAACATATTACACTAAATTCCTATTTACGAGGTTTAATAGGGTCCATAAGGCACAAGCAGTCTCACAACGACTCAGCTAAGAGGCCTGTTTCCCCGTTGCCTAGTAAGTTCGTAGTAACCTGCAGTCTTTATCGGTATTTTCTCGAGTGCCGGTGGAAGTTTATTTGCGTTCTATAGGTAAAAGTTAAAATCCTGATGCATGCAAAAAACACCGAGCAGAACTGATCTGAAGGCAGATATTACGTACCGTGTTGACATTTGTCACCGACGAAACCAGGACTGCAGCTGCAAGAACCGTCCCTGGCGGCACAAGCGCCGTGCACGCAGGAACACTTGTGGATGCACCCCGTCCCAAAGTAGCCTACAGGGCAGTCTGAAATGCCGAAGCCGTCGGGCAAACGGGACGGTCAACAATGGCCACTTCATTACTAAGTTACAATTGCATTCCTACGGAAGCTAGCTAGCTTAGATTACACGTGCGTCCGTTACGGAGAAGGTGAGGCGCGGCATCGGCCTTGATTTGCTCGTTCGTTGGGACGCATTGGTACTTGTTGACAGATTTAATGTACCTTCCGAGGTGGTTCCTCTCCCTTTCTCGAAGGCTATGTCCTCGTCTGTAAGAGACCGGTGGATTCGAACTCCAGACCTTGACTGTCGCCTGCTCCCTCTGTGCGAAAAGCAGGCGACGGTCTTGCTCGCTCTCATTGGAGGTGGAAGGATTGTGGGGAGGCGCAAAGGCTCGCATGCCTTTGTCTCTAACCACCGTGTCCCTCTAATAAGAGCGACAATGACAGTCGTCTGCAGTCCCTCTAATCAGAGCGACAATGACAGTCCCCTTGGGCAAAGGCAGGGTGAAAAAATCACGATTTTCTGAAGTCGGGTAAATAGGTTGATTTGATTTAAATCAGATTTATTTAATTTAAACCAAATTAACTTCATTTAGATCACTGTAGCTAAATATAGTGATTTTTTACCACTAGGCGTATTTTGAAACATGGCAGGCAGTGATTGATCAATTCGTTCGATCACTGATAACAATGAGGAAAAAATATAAATACCGTGAATGTGAAGTACAGTTTAATTAACAAGGTTTTATTGCTGTAATCCACGCCACATTAAAACAAAAACAGCGTGAATTTTATGATTAAGATGCAATTAGTGCAAAGACGCAAGCGAGCTGTACAAGAATGGCCATGATAATCCCTGGAGAAAGGGAACAAAGGGGACAAAGGACAAAGACAAATCTCCAAACACAGCTATAGGTGACTGGTTTATTTTTCTCTCGAGTTCTGACTTGACTGCGAAAGGATATTTCGAATTGTCGTTTCTTACTTTTGCGTTCTGATTTTGTTGAAATAGGAGCTGACGAACGAAATGTAAGATAGAAGTCAAGCTCAACGCTCCAATTTTTTCAGAAGAGCACTTCTTTTTGCTTGTGTTCAGTTTTACATAAATATTTTTTGCTTGATGATTATTTGATTTAAATACAAAACAAATCCGTATACCGTTTGTCTATCAATTGATGTGTCTAGCGTTTGTCTATTAAACGGTATAAAAAAGGTAAATAAAAAATATTTTAAGCATTATTTTTGTGGGAAAGGTTTTATTTGTATTATCACAGTAAAACTGGTCTGATTTAAGGGGTATTCTGGCGATTTCTTCATGGTCCCCGATTTGACTGAAAATTTTACAAACACACCAGCAATCATCGCTGAAATAGTATCCCAAATATTAGGTCAAAATATGTTTTTTTACGGGAAGTTATTGAATTTACAATTTTGGTCCTCATCGTGTTTTTCAAACTGAAAGTCTCTACTGGCAACAACGAAAAAGTGACGCATTCAGAAGGCAGCGGTTCACTCTTTGGGCTGTAGAATCTGTTCCCAACTGATTTCAAGCAGTTTCATGGTGTCAAACGAATGCTTTAGAAGCTCGCTTCAGTACCCGCGGACCAGCACGGGACAAATGCTTGGCACATAGTGTATTCTTTAGACTATTTGCTCGACTGGCAAGCTTGCCTGCCACTGACGTCACGGCACGGAAAAGTGCGGCCATATTTGAACTTTGGTTTTCGTATCATTTCCATCTGCCTAGTTCACAAGTAGTATTCTGAATTTCGCAATACTAAATTACATACCGGAACAGGTAACGGCCGGTGATCGCGAAAATATAGTCAGTTGGGGTAGCTAGAAAAAATCGCCGGAGTACCCCATTAAATCACGATTTCAATCATATTGCTTTTGATTCTTCACCGTGCGCAGAAGGAACAGTCGAGTCAGGGTCTGGTGTTCAGGCACCGGCGTCGTCTGCCATGTTCTACCCTGGCAGCAGTACGTCTCCTGTCGTGTGCTGAAGAGCATGCTTGTAAGTCACAGCGCGAGCTCACGATAGCAATGCCGCTCCGTACGGCTACGCAATTCTAAAAAGAGGGACTTTTAGCGAATTGTTATCATGTTCCGCGTACAGCACTACTGGAACCTTCGAAGTAAGCTTTCAGCCGCGCGTCCCACATTCAAGGCATGCTTCAAAGGCCCCAGTAGTGCGGTACGCTGATCGCGGTAACGGTTTGCTAAAAGTCCCTACTGTCTAGCCTGTGCGGC
Source organism: Ixodes ricinus (assembly GCA_037355805.1). Lineage (NCBI taxonomy): Eukaryota > Metazoa > Arthropoda > Arachnida > Ixodida > Ixodidae > Ixodes > Ixodes ricinus. Next base: position 19,050 of record JAZHYW010068896.1, read on the forward strand.
TGGATGCTCGTTCGACGGCACCCGAGAATACGGTGCCGAAACGCTCTGCTCGGGACCGTGCGCCCTCATTCCCCGTTGCATGACACACAACATCACGCTAGGGAAACTATGAGGTGATTTAAGCTGCTCGGGGAACTCAAGGCGTTAGGGCCCCCATTCTAAAACTCTCTAATGGAGGGAAATAAGGCGCCCCGCGTGGCTGCAAATATCTCGTGCACAAACCACGGTTTTTGAAATAAAAGGATGTTTCGTAAAATTGACCATTAGGTTGGTTCTGTGACTGTCATGAAATACGTTGTAACTTGTCAAACCTGCCGGCATAAGTGTATGGCTTCGTCATATATAGTGTCTCATTAGTACTGAAACCACTTCAATCAATTTTTCACAAGAGCACTTGTAAATGAACCGCAAGATCAAAGCACGCGCTGGCGCTCGCAGCTTTCACATTGGGCAGTGTAGTGGGTGACAGGCTAAAGACTGAGCAGTAGCTCGGCCTTTTGAACGCGCTCGCTGCCGTCCGCGGGGCTTCGGCTGCACGTGCAGAGGGGGGGGTTACCGAAGGCAGGAGCTCGCGCTGGACGCGGAGCATGCAGTGAATTCTAAACCTGATGTTGCAGCAGACTGTAAAAATGACCATAGCCCCCTATATACTTGCAAAGCCTGGCAGATCGCCACGAGAAGCGGCCGCCGAAATGCGAAAAGGTGGAGCGGCAGACAACTAATGAGACGAGAGCTACGTGACTGGCGCCCCGCTGCGGCAAAAGCCGAAACCCACTTCTCCCGAGCGAACAAGTGTGTTTCGGGTCCTCGCCGCTGCAAAAGCTGTGCGCTGACGTCCAGGTTCCCCGAGAAATGGCTCTTTGATGCGCTGTGCTACCAGATCCTCGCGCTTCAAATTTGCGACCGGGCACTGTATGGCTCCGTCGTCGAACTGTCAGGCTTTGCGAGTATAGAGGAGGCTATGGTATGACACAGACTACGGATCAAACGACTACACACCTTTTTCGCAGTGCTTCCCTGTCTTCCCAGGTGGGCATTGACACGTGCCGTCTGTGCTCTCACAAGTGCCGTTATGCTGACAAGAGCAGGTACCCAGACAGTTCTTTCCAAAACTGCCATCTGGACAAGCTGCGAGAGAAAAAAAGAAGAGAGAAAAAAAAGCTCGAGGTACACCTAAGCATTCCTTATGAGTTGTGATTGCGAAAGCATGCAAGCCGCTCGTCCGCTCCCTTTTTCGTCTGCTTCGTACTTTTCGTCGCCGGTCAGCGCGCGTGCTCCCTTGGGCACGCTGACCTTGGACGCTCCGTGTTAACGGCGCGCTGATTAGAGTGCCTTCATACACACGCGCGCTTTTGCTTGAGTGGTGACATCTCAGCCATTTTTCCGCCCAATCGTTTTTTTATGCGTTTTGAAGTGCGCGCAATCCGGTGTCACTCAGCTCGAGCACATAGCTTTGGCTAATACATAGACCCCATTTTACCGCCCAAGTCACGCACCGAGTGCGCGAGAGCGTCACGCGCTGGCACACTTGGGGCAACAATGGATGTCCTCACCCCGAGACAGACAGACATGTAGGCACTCTAGCGTTGATTAGAGTTCCTGCATGTTCCCTACGGGAGCCAGAGTTGCGCGTTCATCTCCAGTAGCACCGTCTTTCCTGCACGGCATGTTGATCCCGCTCGTCACGTGACTGAATTCGGCGAATAGCGGCGCCGCGCGTTCGAGGCGCGCGGCGCGCTCAAAAACAGGGGAACATACGCCGGGGCGCGTGCAACGTCTACTTTCTGCACGGCACTTGATCCGGCTCCTCACGTGATCGGATCTCGGCGAATAACGGCGCGGCGGCACGTGGAAAACAGACGCGCAACTCTGGCTCCTGCACCGCTCATTCACACTGGAAGCGGATCCGCGTTCGCAAAGCTGCTAGAACGCGGTTGCATAAAGATCCAGTACACTGCAGCGCGCACCTGATGTCATCAGGCGTGCACGTGGGCTGGTCTTTCATATGCTGGAGCTTCGTAGACCGCTATGCGAACGCCGGTTGCGTCTCGGCAGCGGCTAAGGCGAAATCCATCGAAACTAGGTGCCGTTTACGCGCTTCAATCTGATGACATCAGCCCGCTCTATGGGGCAGTTCATGCTTCCGCATTAATAAAACGGTGGAGCCCAGCATTCTTTTCTACCTACAGCTTGGTACATTCCAAACCCCGGCGAGGGCGTGCTCCAACTACGGCACTCTTACACGGACGGTCCGCAACACCACCGCTCGACTAGAGACCCTCTCGAAAACCCGAAAAAAAACAGGCTTTTAAACATCTGCCGAAGTGACCAACGCCAATGAGTCTTCGTCTTCTTCTTTCTATAACATCGAAAAAAGCTGCTGCTGCGAAGGCAAAAAGTCTCCGGGCCAATGAAAGGGGCTGTTAGACCTCATTTTAATTGATACCGACAGCCACCTCAATCCAATCCAATCCAATCATTTATTTGCATCTGCAAGTACAGATGCCGGAGCCACGGACAAAAAAGCCAGTCTTTGTTGGCTTGACAAAGTCCGGGCCCCGAGAGCTTGGAAGATGGTGACAGAGATGCAGGAAAAAAAAAAACAAAAAAAAAAACACGGGTAACAAATATGCAGAAAACGCGTTAGCTAAAAGGTTAAAATAACTTAATACACATTATGCAAAAAGTAGGTACAGTGATTTACGATCTGAACTAAAAATGTCAAGATTATCTATAGAATATTTATTGAGTGACTCGTCTCAAGCTTTCAAATGGTTGACCAACTCACGCTGTATAATAATCCACACAACCCAAATTATCAATAAACATCGTCACCATAAAGCCGAAACCCGGTCTCCAGCATGTCCGTCACCCAGCCCTTAAGAAGCTGTACTTCTAACTTACAGTGTAGTGATGTGCGATATCGATAAAATTCAGTGAAACACAAAATGAATGAATGCGCAAAAGTTGGAGGAGGTATACACCTTTAAAAAAACGTTGCTAGGTCGCCGCCATGTTTCTGATGATGATGCCACTGGTGCGACTCTCGCGCCTCCTATCAGCTAGAGATTTTCGGCCACTATCTTGGACAGTTGAAACCTGCTCAGCGAGGTTCTCCACATCTGTTTTGCTGTTCTGCATTTCAAGTTTTCCGGCCTCCCTAGAAAGCGGAAAACTTTTCTGAAAAGTGATATTAAATTACATTACTAATTAGCTTTATGAAAACTACAAAATGTAACTAAATTACATTACAAATTACTGCACAACGAAATGTGATGACGTTAAATTACAATTAATTTAACATTACTTTTCAATGCCTTCAGACAGTCATTCGGTATCCATGTTGAATAAAGCTGAGACTGGGGAAGAAATGAACACATAAGTCGAAGGAACAGAAAAGGAGAGGACGACGCCTCTCAAATCGTTCCTCATTTTATTTCGCATAAGGTCTATATGCGCCTCCAAAGTAAAACCATAGTGAACATGCGTTTTGCTGGCGCACACGACATAAGTGTTAAAACACGATGAATAGCTTCCTCTTAAGATGTGACTCAAGGACACTCGACTCACTGGTTTTGTTGTTCATTCAACGGTGAAGGTCTTTGGTCAAAGGGTGATATGTTTCCGTCTTCCTGATTTGGAAGTTATAGTCCTTGTCGGTAAGTTAAGTCGGGCCATGGGAGCTCGTTCTTACAAAAAGTAGTCACGTGAAACGTTTTCCTTCTGCCCCGGACGCAATCTATCTCTATTCTCCCAAGGGCACTAGTTGACATAATCCCGGTCATTCTTCCATGGAGTATTTTTCCCAAACGCCCAAAGAACCTAGTTACTGCGCGTTGTCAAACAACGGGACTGGATGTTTACTAGGCAGAAGCGTCGCCAGTTGAAGAAAAGGATGGCACGAGCTTCCTAAAATGTGTACTTTTCCAACAAACGGGTGTCGATATCTGACTTATTTCCGAATAAACTTCCCAAGGAAAGGTAGCGAGTCCACCGCTGAGCTGCACCTTCTTCGCCTCGATTCCCGCGAAACGTTCTAGAGGTATCTTGGGTGAAACCAGCTGAACAAAGGAAGGAAGATGACAGGAGAAAAGAATGGCGAACCGACCGCTGGACTACCAACTGTTTTTTATTAAATCTTCCTCTTCTTCTATTAATTTATATCCAATCCTCCTTTTTCTTTTTCTTTCCCATTGCTCTTATTTGTGCTCTTATTTTTCTTATTTTTCTCCTGATTTTTATCAATTACCCACGAAGAGTGCCATGTAGAAAGAGTTTTTCTTTGGCTTGCAAGGTAATTGGAAGGAGTTAATGCTCACGCACTTGTCGTCTTCTTCTGTCTGATAGCAAGGGCCTCTTAACAACCTCCCTTGCAACCTGGTTTTGTATGGTGTCCCATTATGTGAAGATGGTCGAGCTCTGCTTTACACAGGCATGTCCGACAATGGGCAGCTAAATGTCCTGGTCCCGCAAGGTTCCTAAGGTTTGCTGCATGTTCACGTGCTCGGTCGTTAATACATCGACCGGTCTGTCCGATGTAGCAGCGCCACATGTTAGCGGTATGTTATATATAACTTCCTTATCACAAGGAGCGTATTGTGTTTGGTGCCTGGTGTTACACTTTTCCTTGGTGTTGATTGGTGCTTGATTAATTTTGCGGCACATTGAATAGGCCTTGTTAGGTGCCGAGCAGATGACTTGCACGTTTTGCCGGTTCGCTATCTTTTTTAACTTATGGGTAACCCCGTGAATATACGGTATCACTACAAAGGGTGGTCTGGGTTTTTTTGTTTGTTGACTCGTAGCATCATTCGTCTTGATGGTGCGGCATATTTTTTCACAGATGGAGGCCATCATGGGTTTCGGGTATCCCGCGTTATGAAGTCGAGACATTTGGGTGTCAAAACTTTGTTGTACTTGATGTGGACATGATTTCTTTAGACTTGCTGTAAGAGCTGAGATGGCCACAGCTTGTTTTACGTTCTTTGAATGTTCCGATTCATAAGGAAGAAATGCCTTCCCCGATCGTGCTTGATATTTCCAACATACATGTCCTGTTTTGAAAGTCAAAGCTAAATCCAGAAACCGAATGGAATCGTCCACAGGAGTCTCATAGGTGAAGGTTAGACCCAAACAGCTTTGTTGGAATAGTGTCATGGTGGTGTTGAGGCATCCGTCTTCTTTTTCGTTAATTTTTGTGGTGGATAAAATAAGAAAATCGTCCACATATCTAAAGATACCCGCTATGCGTGTATCTTTTAGGACCTTCTGAATGGCTCGTCCACACATGGCAAGAAAAATATCACATAAAAGAGGAGCCACTTGTGAGCCGATACACACTCCACTCTTTTGCACGTACTGGTGTTCTTGATGAGCTACAACAGTCGCTGACAGGTAACATTGTAGAATTTCCAAGAAATGACCTACGCTCATCCCTGCATTATGTTGGAAATTAAAAAGGCCTTTTTCTTCGATGGTGGTTTGAATGACTTGTAGGAGGCTTGTGTGGGGAATAGAATAGTACGTGTCTTGTACGTCTATAGAGAACCCGGAGGCTATGAGGTGTCCCTGTTCTTGAAGAAAAGATATTACGTGTTCTGAATTGTGTATTCGGAAAGGGTCATCGATTTGTACATTGGATAGTTGTTGGGTCAGAAATTTGGACACGCAGGCCTGCCAGGTGGTTCGTTCCGAGACAATGGCCCGAAAGGGAACTCCCTCCTTATGAGTCTTGGCTGAAAAAAACACTGATAGTAAGTCTTTTTTTGTCGCTTTGATCTTGGTCATGAGACCCGCCTGTTGAGTGTCACCGAGCAGTCTGAGGATGGCTTGTTTTGCCGCTTTGGTACGGTGATTATCGACTTGAACGAAGTTCTTGGCTATGGCCTGGTGAGCTTTTTCCTTGTATATGTCGGATGGTAGAACGACGAAGCCACCTTGCTTGTCTGAAACGCATAAGTTCAGTTGTTTGCTCCTGAGCTCTTGTATAACGGAGCCAAAGTTTCCCTAGCCTGGGCCCAGGGCCGGATTAAGGTACGGGCTAAGGGGGCTGCAGCCCAGGGCCCCCGACTCTCTGGGAACCCCCATGACGGAAGCTCGTAAAAAAAAACAACGAAACCTACAAATATTTCGGAAAGCGATGTTGCTTTGCCGCAGCATTCGAGAAGAGGGATATACAAGATAATGGCGATGTCAGCGAGGCCAAACGCGCACTTCGCTTAGCACACTCTTATCCCTGTACAAAGCCGGCCCTTTGGGTGGGTGATCGGCCTTTTAGGGTACTTGTCCGCTTTCTTGTGAAAGCGGCTTCGAGCAAACGAAGAAAACACGCGAGGGGCCCCACAAACTGGAATTTTTCGCTCCTCTTTTTTTTTTTTTTTTTTGTCAGGAAGGGAAATTACATAAACGCCTCCCCCTTCACCCTACTGGGGCTCGTGTCTCGTGCGCGCAAACACGTGTTTTTGAGCAGCGCTTACACTTTGAAAGTGCGGCCTTCGACGCTGCTGGGGAAGGGAACAAAGCTGCATGCCGCCTCTGCGGTGGTCTTGCCGGAGTGCTCTCTAGTTCGAAACCAGACGGGAATGGTAAATTTTTTGTTTTTTGAGGCTACTGTCTATTGACTAAAAGATAAAAGAAACTGCAGTATTTCCCAGGTTCATTGCCTTAACCAGACATCATTATCATCATCATCGTCGCCATCATCATCATCATTAGGGCCCCTAAAGCATCCTTAGCCCAGGGCCCCGAAATGCCTTAATCCGGCTCTGCCTGGGCCTGGTGGTTTAGGCTAGCAAGAACCTGAAGACCATCATCAATGATCTGTGGACCTCTGTCTTTGTGGGACTTTGGCGGCTATTTGGCGTATAAGGAGTACCTTATCAACAGCCGCAAGCTGTTGATAAGGTAGCTAAATGTCCTGGTCCCTTGCGGGACCAGGACATTTGCTGCCCATTGTCGGACATGTCTGTGTAAAGTAGAGCTCGACCATCTTCACATAATGGTGACACCATAAAAGCCGGGTTGCAAGGGAGGTTTTGAGGCCCTCGCTATCGACGAAGAAGACGACAAGTGCGTGGGCATCCCTTCAATTACCTTGCAAGCCAATAGAAAAACTCTTTCTACATGGCACTCTTCGTGGAGTAATTGATAAAAATCAGGAGAAAAATAAGAAAAATAGGAGCACAAATAAGAGCAATGGGAAAAGAAAGAAAAAGAAGGATTGGATATAAATTAATAGAAGAAGAGGAAGATTTAATAAAAAAACAGTTGGTAGTCCAGCGGTCGGTTTGCCATTCTTTTCTCCTGTCATCTTCCTTCCTTTGTTCAGCTGGTTTCACCCAAGATGTATCAGAATCAACTAGCTCAGCTTTTCCCCTTAGTTAGTACGTTCTAGAGCATTGACAAGGAATTAAGGATTAACTATTTATTCCGGTCGTTTGTTTTTCATAATGGTCGAAGCTTACGGTTTGACCTTAGCTTGACGAAAGGGCAAGAAGTCTGAGAATTTGTTTGCCCTGTCCTGTCAGGTTTTAAAATGTGTTGACCTCACTGCTGATGTGCAGCCTATAAGCCTTGCAGCCTATAAGCCATGCATCCCTAAGCTGACAGTGCGGTGGAAGCTTACATGCTCGTTGGAACAGTCATACGCTTGTTTTTTGCCCCGTAACCACGCCCTCATTCATACCCACGCGCAGAAAGGGGGACGGGTCAGGTGATTAAAGGAAGGTTGGTGGTTGATTGGTTCTGGCAAGCTCGGCATTTTCACTGGCATGACAAGTAATGCTTGAATAGTGAATTGTAACTACTGTCTCTTTACTTCTCTCTCTCTCTCTTTCTCTCTCTTTCTCTCTCTGCGGCGTAAAGTTCCACGGTCATGATTATTTCATAAAATTTATTCTCATAATCCCATCTTACGCGATAAAATGATCACACTCTCCTTTTACATCCTATCCCGTGTTTATCAAAATTAACCTGGAGACATCGTAGGGGAGTGGAAAGCTTTTTCTTGGGCTGCACACGTAGTACCCTTTCCGAAATTCAGTCTGGCCGCTTCGCTAACTATTATCATCTAAGTCAGTGGTTCTCAAATAGGTGTCCGCGGACCCTTTGGGGTCCGCGAACGCGATAAAGGATCTGCGAAGCCCTGCCTCATTAGTCGAGTCCGGCAATAAAGGTTGTATTTTTTGTTCAGACTGAGAAGAAATTTTCGAATTTTCGGGTGCGTTTTTTTTTTGTGTGGATATCAATAAGGACGTCGTCCTGTCTATTTTTTGTCCCTTTTACGTTTTGATGTTTCTTCTCCACCCCAGTCTAAGGTTAATTCAACATGGTTAGAGAAGTTTGCTTCACACAAGCCCTTAGTTATATCCATTTAATAAATCATAATCATAATTTACCTATACGTTTCCCTTCACCACGAACGGGGTCCTCCGTCATCTCTGCCAATAGACCGATCTCACTAAAGCGTTCGGCGCATGCGTGACACCGCCATAACATTAGTTCACAGGAGTCAGACGGCCGTGCATGCGAGGGCTCGTGCTGTCTCGTGCTCCACACGCGCAGAGCTCCAGGGGTTGTAGCACGTGCAGAAAGACTAAAGTTCCCTCGATGCATTGCGTCAGCGGTGGCGTGAGTCAAACTGGCTGGTGAGATCGGTCTATCCACAAGGGGTCCGCTGAACACCAGTGGTTGAGAACCATTGATCTAAGTGTATATCACATGCGCATGCTAATGGCGGCCTTTTCATGGCTGGTGAAGGAAGCATTTGAAGACAGGCACCGATACAGTGCTTGAACGTCCTAGACGTTAGTTCGCTCTAATTGGCGACGTGCGCGACCGAAAGCGTCGCTGTGGTCGGCCTTCCACGATTGGTCGAACGCTGACTATGACGTCGGAAAGGGGATTTATCATCGACGGAAATAAGAGGAATGAAAGAACTTTAATTTTGACGGTGTTGGCAGTGTTCCTTTGAGAGCGCAATGATTTCAAGCTTCCACCATGCTATTTACAAACACCATCGAACTTGTTGTTTGCAAGGTAATGACGTCACAAGGGGGGAACCATGGGAGGGCGCCACCAAAACATCTCGCCGCTAATAGTAGTTCGATGTTATCGTGATGACACTTATAAGATTCTGAGGATTTACATGACACCATCAGATGCGTAGCACATTTTGATGTTGTAATGTGAATTCTTGGAATTCTCGGCTTCAGCGCGCCGCGACAAATCATGACATTAGGGAGTATTCACTAGCGGCCATAGCTGTGTGCACGGCTGCTGAGCGCGTGCAGACGGCGAGCTTGCGCAGTTTTTTGCAACGTGCATTCCGCACCATCAAGACTGCCGGTCTTAGCAGGCTACTAATGTGAGCTCGTTCTGAGCATGCGTAGGGTGCCTACATGTCTGTCCGTCTCAGGGTGAAGACATCTATTGTTGCACTGAATGTTCAGCGCGTGGCGCTCTCGCGCACTCGGTGCTTGACTAGGGCGCTAAAATGGGTGTCTCTGCATAGGCCCGTAGCTCTCAAGTTTTGAGCAGCGCTCCAGGCGAGCAAAAGTAGTATATTTGGCTCGCGTTTCGAATATTAACTTCATTACGCTTCCGCACTACAGTTTTTTATTCTCCGTTACATTATAAGAGCAAGCGTAGCAGAGGCTGCACGAGCGAGCTACGAGCTTTCAGTGTCCATGCCAAGCACGCGCGTCGTGCAGTGCGAGCATCGTTCGGGGGAACATGCTTTTGGAAGTAGCTTCAGCTTCGCTATCACGTGAAGTGAAACATAACATTCGTTAAGATGCTTTTGCCCGACCGATCATCGCAAGCCAACTGACAATCTGTTGCAGGTTAACATTCATAAGGTGATCAAAGCTAGTATGAGAGGTGTTCCACTTTCAAGCGTTTTGTGAGCATCTGTGCGACTGAAGAGCAGTTTAAGCAAAATTGCTTTGGTTATGAAAACAACGTCGCGACGATAATGCAACGCGTGAATAAAATGGTCCTTCTTCTTTTTCTTTTTTTCTCTCCTCACGCGACTTAAGTAGATTGCACCATTTGACGTTCTAGCATCATCCGTGGCCTGCAATATCGGATGCGTTCTGCAGCAATCAGACCTCGACAGACTGACTCCATCTGAACGTTGCAACCGTCAACCGTGTCATCCAAGGACCGACGAAGGAGACGACTGCGTCGGAGGCCAACTGGCGGTACGTCATGGACGCCGGAAGATCTTCTTTGCCGAGGTCAGACCCATCAGCTCTAACGCTGGCAGCTCTGGTTGGCAAAACGCCATTTTCAAGTGTTCTACTCATTTTCGTTTGCGGAGCAGGTAAGCGTTAACGCACACCTACCCCTGCGTCTGTTTCGGTCTGAATGAGTTGTCCCACCGGCTTAAAAATGTATCATCATGTGACGCACTTTAATATTCATCATAAATATGTTGTGTTTTTAACTTCCAGCACTAAATAGCAGTTACCACCAGGAGTTAAAACGCAGATTGGATGTTGACAGAAGAAAACAAAATCAACATCCAATCTGCACTTACTTGCGTGTGCTGACGTCACTTCCTCTCCCAGTCTCCTCTGGGAGTCCAAAAGTGCAACATAGCCCCCCAGGCTAGTGATTGTACTGCACTGGCTAAATTTCATCTACAGCTAGGTGACTCGTCGCCCGTTGAGGCAGACCAATTTAGCCATAAACATACACATAACCCAATTTATATTTCGTTAACGCACACAGGGGCATCTTCCATAAAGTAACTAACTTCCGCAGCTTCATACTGTCTTTTTTTAACAGCAGAGTGTGTAACATTAAAACAAGCCCGCCGGGCACTTTAGCGCTACTATTTTTACGCATTGACCTTAATATTTCTGAAGAATATAATACTTCAGAAAATCGTAAGAAGAGACACTAGAGGGGACAGTACTTCATGCAACATGTATGTGTACGGTGGAAAGGAGAAGAATGCCCCCTGCATTTGTGGGATTCCAACTACAGCTTGCATTAAGACTTAACGAAAATAACACATGACTCCAACTATCTAAATCCTTGGCTATTCTCTTTGTTTGCTTAGTGTCAAAAAGTTATTCTGGAACAATCACTTGATTTCTGTGTCTTCCGCGGTGTCATTGTGCAACGTCAGTGGGTGTCTGGGAAATTTCGACATACGGCCAACGATGCTACGGCTGGTGCATATCATCACACCATATTGGTCGTCACTTCATAATGTTCCTGACGAGAAAACAATTTCTGTAGCAACAAGTGCTTAAGTCGTTGCCGTACAGCAGCAAGGTTACCATGATGGCTCTACGTGCCCGTATAGACTTTTTAAAAGTATTCGTTCTACCACTTACTTAGATAGTACGTTATCCGTAGGTCGTAATTTTTCAGCTCTAACAGATGTTTATCTTGCTCATTCAGGCGCTCATACCGATCTAAAATGGTTATTTTGTTGGGCGAGTATACCGCAACGTCAGTGGGTCAGTAATTTTCATTATTGAAAATGGCGTCTCTTCTTCGGCCTGCTCGAACACTTCGCCTTGCCCGGAACATCAGTCGTTCACAGCG
>JAZHYW010068897.1:0-11283 GCA_037355805.1 Ixodes ricinus
TTGCGTCAGCATGCTTCGTTCCGGTTACGTATTGCTTTCGCCATGCAGCAGGAATATTTTGTTTCACTTATGAAGCCAGCGCACTAGATAGGCTCAGCAACGCTTCTCCGACCCTCACTGTACCCGCCATTTTGGAAAACGAGTGGCGCCACCTATGGTGGCGCCGCTCGTGAACTTCACGAGTTGAGTGCGAAACAGAAGCAATGGATTACTGCTGACAAGTAAAACTTTTTAACACTTAACAAGTGCTAACAAGTTAACAAAGTGTGTTAACAATTGTACTTAGTGCGACCTACCACACGTTTTGACGGTAAAGAAAGAAATGTTGAGTTGTGTAAGCACGGCGTTTTGTATGTTAATCTAGATTTTATTTTGCTACTTGCGCGAAATTAAATAACGGAATTTTATATTTTTGGTACCTGGAAATAAAAGTGGATTGTACGAAGGAGAGGAAAAATCTATACGGTTAATCTTTTCACGGCGGAAATAGTGCCTACTGCCTGAACAACGCGAGAAATGTTACTATTCCCAATTTAGCGGTTAAAACAGGTTCGAACCGGTTTGAACCGTTATTTTTGCTTCCCGGAACTGAACCTAAAGCCGTGAACCCGAACCTGAACCGAACCGATAGAAATTTCTGTTCGACACTCCGGTTGTCAGTCCGCATTTCAACCTTTAAAAACGAGAAAGGGGAAGACGACGACAGCGAGGGAAAAGTCGTGCTGTATGCGTGGTTGATGTCCTCATGTACACTCTCCGGCAATATGAAAGAGGCCCACTGGGAGCGCGTGGCCAGGCGGCGGCTGGCGGGGCGCTGCGAGCGCTTCGGGCAATTCCATTCTGCTTCGAGGGGAGGACGCTCACTCGGGTTCAGCTTAAAGCGCAACGCGCTTATCGGGCCAGTGCTGAGCCCCGAGTGAGCGTCCTCCCCTCGGACACCGTCAGAACGCGGAATTGCCCGAGCGCTCGCAGCGCCCCCGCCAGCCACCACCTCGGCCACGCGCCCCCAGCGGGTGCTCTCATATTGCCGGAGACCGGTACACAAACGCCAAAACTTACACCTTTTTTTCTCTTTTACTGCACATGTTGTGTTTTGTTTGCGACATCCGTCTTCTGCAGAGGAAGCGACATCTGCCGTTGCTTCCGATACCCGACGAGGCGAAGATACGGCATATGCTCTTTGTACACGACAGAAAACAAATCTGAAAGCGTAACCAGGTGCTTTGAATGGGGCATGCCGGGCTGCCCCGCATTTGTTGTTTGCAGACAGGCCGTCGGACGATTAGTTACTAGAAAAGAAAAGGAATTTTATCGGGCGAGCAAGAACCAGTAAACGAAAGGGTATTACTTTAAGGAACACTTCAAGCAATGACTGTGATTGATACGCGACGATGATCTATACAGTGCACAAGACGATAATAAGAAATATAAAAAAGTGTGGAGAAGACAGGGATAGCTGAGAAGGCAGTGTGCAGGGGCATTTAATGGACGACGTAATGGTGACGTCAGAACGCCGAGCTCTGATTCGAGTGATTAGGGGGTAGAGCTGGAGCTAGCTGCCTTTACCTCCACTGCACTCCGAGTGCAGTGGAGACAAAGAACGCATGCACGCACAGAGAGGGAGGGGAGAGAGATGGAGAGATTTTCATAGGTGAAAGCCTGGCTTTTTTGGAGAACGGGGTAAGGCGACGACCTCCAGACTCCTTGCGTATTTTACACCGTCCACGAGCGATTACAAGAACCTCGGGACTACTCTGTAACTTGGCTGTACTTCCCTAAGAACACTCCTTTAGAACACCGACACTCCAGACTAAGAAAAAAGCACACACACGCACTAACAAACGCGCGCGCACACACGCACACGCACAAGCTTTGGAAACCTCCCTTGGGACCAGGGAACTGATATACCATAAAACCAGGCAAAGAGATACGGTAAAAAAAAAATCGTCTTGTGTACGCATTACATGCAAAAAACCGTTAGCGTCATTAGGTGCTCCCGAGCCTTCGCTTAAAAAAAAAAGAAGAAAAAAAAACGGTACGAAGGAGGTGCGGTGTGGCTTCCCATTAGACTCGTGCACGCGCCACAATTTTTTATTTTTTTTATTTTTCCTTTTTTTTTTTAAAGCGCGCAAAGATCTATTTAAGCTCGGCCAACTAACACGCAGGTCGCCGGAAAGAGCCTGGGATCCATTAGCATCTGGTGGGTAGGCTGTGGGTGCTGTCTCGACGTTGTTCACACGCACATCCAAGCTAAAAAAAAAAAAAAAAAGAGGTAGACTCGCACACCCGCGCACCAATATGTACGAGTTCCTACTTAAAAACAGACTGAAGCGATCGGGTTTTTGGATACCTCCGGAAGTTTTCCCTGGCGGTCCCAGAAGGCGTCCGAATTAGCGGCGGCGCCGTCCTAATGACGCGTGCACACCGACGACGCACGGTGCGGCGGAAGCGTGCTGGCCGCGACACGAGCAAACGGATGGGACGCCGGAGCGCCATTTGTCGCGCCACGCCGGCAGGAGGACCAGTGTCGGCGGCACGCGCGCCCCAGTGGTTCCACCGGTGCCGGATCGCAGGTGCCGATGACGTCCAAGCCGAACAAGGCCTATTCGATTCGTGAGGTGCATCTGTATACATCCTACCGTATTTGCCGGAGGGGTATGCAATATTCATTGGGCGCCGTATTTGTAGTGCGCTGTTCACAGCGGAGGCTAAGAACGAGCTCCACATATATATGTGCCGAGAAACTGAGGGAGGGCAGGAAAAGAGAGCGCGCGGTGACGTCAGAACGCCCAGTTCTGATTGAAATGGTTAGTGGGTATACACCTTTGTTTTCACTGCACTCGTCGAACGCGTTAGGGCGCGGAACGCCGACGCCTGGCTTTCAGATTTTACAAGTGAAGTCCCTTAAACAAAACTGTGGTGCTTTTCTATTGAAAGGCTGTTCAAAAAAGTCATCAGAGGATATAAAATGTCAACAGCTTTTCATTTGACTTTCTCTAGCTTTTCTGTTGACTTTTTTTTTAATAGTGGCCCACTTTTTGATAAAAAAGTCAACAGACTTTCTGTCGCCTCCAAAACGTCTTTTCTGTAGATTTTCAATTGAAAAACGACTGTCATTTAAAAGGAAGAAATGGCTTTACACTACATTCATCCCAAATATACACATAAGAAACGAACACAAACCCGATGAAGCACTCAACACCTGAATCACACTCTCCGTCGGCTTCTCCAGTGCCTTAAATAGCCTACATTTTGAAGGTTATCGTTTAGCCGGTGACCTCCTCAACACGATTTAAGGTTCCAAGTATCCGATCTCCTCCTCTGGTGTTTTTCAAAGGGAAAGCAGTGTTTCGAAGTTCGTGAACTCTATCGCTTACTAAAAAGCATTGTACAAGTAATAATAATTCGGCACAATCCCTAAAACAACATCCACAAAAACGGCTCCTAGAATGAGTGTTATCCTTCTCTGCATATCACCACTCGGGACGATGCGAGTCAAGGCAGTTGCTCCATTTAAAAATAGCTATTTTGCTTTTCTTTCGACTTGACTGACATGGTCAATAAACTCACTATAGTCACAACGTGTGAACGGCAGGGCGTGTCTTTGGAACGCCTAGGCCTCCAGCACGCGTCCCGTGCCTTCCGTCGTGCGTTGATCGCGCTTGCGCGCTCGAGGTCCGCGAGACGCCGAAGCGTTGTCTAGGATAAAAGGCTGCGCTGCCGGCGGATAACTGAAGCCTTCCCTACCGTTCTCACCTTGTCAGAAACTATTGGAAAACGTAGTGACTTTTGACATCTATTCAAGATGTACTATGTTCAATAAGAAGCCAACAGAAAGTCTGTAGCTTTTTTATTGACTGTTGTTGACTGAAAGTCTGTAGCCTTTATAGAGAATCAACTGAACATTTTCAACACGAAGTAAACATAACGTCTGCAGTCTTTCTGATGACACTGTCAACAGGTAGTCAGCAGAAAAAAAATCATCGTAAAGTTAATAGAAAGTCAACAGCTTTTCTTTTTGACTCAGGCTGAAGAAAATCATCAGAAAAGTTTCAACACAAAATCAACAGACTTAAGTTTCTGTTGACCATGTCAACAGGAAGCGGTCAAAGTCAAAGAAAGTAATCAGAGTCAACAAGATGTCAACACATTTTCAAATGAAAGTCATAAATTCGTTTTAGAGAGGGTGGAGACAAAGGCGGCCTTTACTCGTCGAACGCGTTAGACCACGGAACGCCGGCGTCCGGCTGTCGCGTTCGAATGTGTTCGACCAGTGCAGTGGAGACAAAAGCTAGCTTTCTGTTTACCCACTAATCATTCCAATCAGAACTCGGCGTTCTGACGTCCCCCCGCGCCCTCTCGTTTCCTTCCCTGCCTGCAGTTTCTCGGTGCATAGGCTGCCAAGAGCGGCAGTCTTGGTGGCGTGGAATGCACGTTGCAAAAGAAGCCGGAAGCTCGCTGTCAACACGCGTCGCTATGGTCGGCGTTCACGATTGGTCAAACGCTCTCTATACATCAAGCTTAGTGTTGTCAGCTTATCGAAAAAACGCGACAAGAAATTCCAAAAACTGGAAAAAAAAAGAAAAAGCCCGTTAAGGTTTAGGTTTAGGACAAGGATGACATAGTAACACATTTTTCTGCTATAAGAAGTTTCGAATCAGTGTAATAAATAAAAGCACATTTAGAAGGGAGTTCTCCTTTTCACTATAGAGGTATCTACTAACTTGTCTGACGTCGCTTAAAACTTTTAATAATCAGTCTCGAAGATTGTAATTTTATTGCTCCTTCCTTTTCTTTTTCTTTTGTTCCTGAATGTTTGTGCATAGTTTATCGTACCCATTTCATCTGGCAGGCTTGGGAAATGCATTCATACTTTAACATGATCTCCAAGCATGTTTCAATGTTTGCCACCGTAATATATCAATGCTGTCGCAACCGCTATTTCCACTGACAGCGATTCTGCTGAAAGTAAGCAAAGATGACAACCACATGACTGTAACTAACCTGGAAAATTGAGCTATTTAGGATTCATGAACGTCAGCTGTACAACATCTTAGACCTGAAATAAAGGTTACTGCGCAGGCGAGCTCGTAAACAATCATAGTGAAAGAAATCTGGGCCCGTTTGCTCGAAGCGCTAACCGCGGCTAAAAGTTAGCCGCAGTAACTAACCAGAGGGAATTTGAAATCACGCCGTGACTGGCTCGGTAGGGATGCGGGGAAACATGGCGGTGCCCGGTCAGTGAGCGCCACTCGCTTTGGAACTAATATATCGTTGTAGCCGCAATATTGGGCGCGTTAGTCAGCAACGAATGGTGCAGGAGGCTTTCGCTTTGCCTTACCTCACTAAAACCGCAAAGCATGAGCAATGACCTCGCCGCATCTTTTAGATAGTTTTTCGATTCTGGCCATTCCTAAGCCTAAATGAACGCGATAATTGTCGGCATGGCAACGTCTTTGGAAAGCGGATTGCCTGGCTCAATCGGCCGGGTATTGATAGCACACAAAAGCAGACAGTGTCCCAATACACCTTTTCTAAATTACCAGTATTCGACGCTTTCTGTCGTTATTTGTGCACCCTGTAACCGAGCAATAGAGAGTTTTAGTAGATCGTTCCGATGACTCCGATAACGATACCCGATACTCTGCCTCCGCCTTTGTGCTTACATATATAGTATCGTTATCGGGGGTATCGGAGGAATCGGGACGATCTACTAAAACTCTCTAATGTTGTCCCGATGACTTGAATGATGACGATGACTTGAAGTTTGGGAGTTTAAAACAGAGAAGAAAGCGCGAACGAAGTGCGGGCAACGCCTACACCCAACACCGGCATAGCCTCTCATCCGGGACTTTGACTATTTCCAACGCTCCAGCAAGGGGGAAAGCGCCGGTAGCCCTTTCCCGTTCTCTCTCTCGCCCTCGTTTCAGTTAAAATGGCTATTGCTTTCGAGATACGGTGTGAGGAAGCTCAGGCGATATCGTTTTTCTCATGTCGCGGACCGTTTTAACACTTCTGAAAACGGAAAAGCGTTTTCTGCGATTTCAGGACGTAAAGCTGCAGATAACTGGCCACGGCAACGAGATAACTTTAAAGTGCGTGTCGTGAGTCTAAAGCTTGTTTAGTAGCTCTCCCTGGAATATAGCGTGCCCCAAGCTGCCTATACTTCGTTTCAGCTTCAGTCCAGACGCAGCCGACGCCACGAGCTAATGGAACCAATCAATCAGCGTCAAAGGCGCAAGTCACTGGGCCTATTTTGGTTTCTGATTGGTTCAGCGATGATAGAATGCACGTACAGAAACATGAGGAACACCCATGATGGTGCCCTTTTGACGCTGTCTGATTGGTGCCATCAGCTCGTAGCGTCGGCTGCGTCCGGACTGAAGCTGAAACGAAGTAGTGAAGACAAGGCCGCGCGTTGTAGTAAATCGTTTATTTAGTGGATCCCCGACTAAGCGGCGCTGCCTGGATCTACTATAGGTACAGGCCCTTTGTCTCCTAGGTGGCATTGCATTAGCCTACCACGGGTGTGTATCGTGGCGGCGGCATCGGCATAGCAGGTAGTTGCTACCCTAAAGCACGCGCTCACACTGCTAACACGTCTTACAAAAGGCAGTTTGCAGACACAGACGTGTTTCCTCGTTGTATAGGACGGTGCCGTCCCATGGGTCATGCAGACACTCCCTGCAGACGTGTTGGAAGTATGCATCAAGCAAACGTGCTTCGATGAGGCGTGTCTACAGAGAATCCTGTTTTCGTGTCAGCCGCCAACACCGTGTCTTCTCTATGTAGGAGCCGCCTGACTGCGGCTTGAGGGCTTTGGCTCGCTTGTCCCCTCCGCAGTGTTCAGCAGGGAGTGTATGTCTGTTTTATTGCATCAGAGACAGAGAGAGAGAGAAAGAGAGATAAGATAGAAAGTCCGGATTCAGAAAAGTCGGTGGCCGATCGCGACGGTGCAACGAATCGACGCAACGTACTACGCGCACGTGTCGCAGCGCCGGTGAAGCCAACGGTCTGCTCGCGTTCGACTGCGAAGAACGGTGACAACGGTGACGGCCGGAAGTGAAGACCGCGGTACTCGTCGTCATCAATCGGCGAACCCTTTCTCTTTGTTCGGACAACTTCCGGTGTAGTGTCGTTGGGAGGAAACCTTCGATTGCATCGATCAGGATTGCACAGTCGGCGACGATCGCGGACGACAAGGGGGCTGCTTTTGTGGAAGGCACACGGCGAAACTGCCGTCGGATATCCCCTATGCTTATGATGGACCGCGCAGGACGCTACGAGCCATCGAAGCCAATAGGGAGTTTTCGTGGATCGTTTCTTCCGTCCCGCAACGCTCTCCGCAACCCACTACGATATGCGGAACTCTGCAGTCAACGCCAGCGGCGAGCATGCGCACTAGCGGCATTTTCGTTGCGTAGAGCGTAGCGGAGAATAGAACACGAAAACTCCCTATCCCTAATTCCAATGCTGCGCGAGGGTCAGGTGATCTTCGGGAAGTGCACGGCGGAGCGCGGGGCACGAGGTCGCGTGAGTCGTTCACGGCGATGGATTGGCTGGGTTGGCTGGTAACGTCCGGCGCGCTCCATTTTAAGCTGAAAGAAACGAAGTTTTAGAGGTGGTGCAGCGCGGCCGTCCAGTGGGACGTGGCCCGCCTCGTCCGTCGCGGGGTCCCGAAACCGGAGCCAGATCCTGGGCTGGATGGAGCCTGGCTGGCCGGTTCGTTGAGGTTGAAAAGGGAGGGCATCCCCTTTAACGGCGTCTCGCGTCATAATATCGGATCCACGGAAACTGGTTTTCTTATTTTAAGACCTTCTTTGTGTCCTTTACGCAGTTCTGGCTAAACGCGCCAGCTAGCCGGACATGCGTTTTTATTTTTTGTGTTTCTTCTGCTTTGTCGATCTAATATGTGTGCGTGTGTGCTTCGGTGACTGAAGGTAGTTTGATTCTTCGAGCTGGGCCTTTTCAGAGGAGAGGACCCTCGGTTTCTTTTGTAGCGTAATCCGTGTGGGCAAACGGACAACTGGTTTTATGAACGGGTAAAGGGGGAAAGGGGGGGGGGCGATTGTACGTGTTGTCCGTTTGCCGGCATAGGAGGAGAGAGTGCTTTGTTTCGGGCTCCTGTTTCCGGGCCAGGTGTCTGAATCCGTGGCTGGAGGAGGGACCACGGTGCAGGTCTCTAGATTAGTCCGAGAACGTGGAGAGAGGAGGCTCCTCATTTTTAAAGGTTTTATGCTGCTTTTGGGAAGGGAGCTTTCGCCGCGCGAAAAGCTGGGGGGTCGAGGAAAGGGCGTTCGATATTGTCCAGAGCCGTGGTACGAGCTCCAGGGATTTCAGTTAGGTTTAGTCGCTTCTGGAGTGTGATGCCTTTGGAGGTCGCGACGTTGCCGGACCCGTTCATCGCTGGTAAGTTTTTTCGCCTGTTCGACGGTCAACAATTTTTTTCTTCTTTTTTCTTTCTCAGTTGTTTTCGTTGGGCTCTGCGAGAGTGGGCGTATGCCTTCTACGGCCTCCTTGCTTCCAGAACCAAGATCGTTTGGCACCGCGTGCTTCGTAGGCTCGCGTTTGGTTTTCTCCTCTTTTCGTTATGTGCACACTGCGGAATCGGAACGTGTCGTCGGTGAAAACGTTTATCAGTCCGTCTTTCGGGATACATCCGTGACCATTCACGTTTCATTCGATCGGAAAAGACCCCTTTTCTAAAGTTCATCGAGCAACATTGGCGGTCGCCATCTCTTGGGCACGAAGTGTGTGATTGGATCCGACTCCTCGCCGAACGCTGACGCAGCGCTCGTGTCCAATCCATGCACAGAGTGCGTGCCCGAACACCGGCGAACTCGGATCATTGGTGCAGCAGCTACTAGATGGCGTACTTTGTAAAGGGTCTCTTGAGCGCCCTCAGTTACATTCGTGCAGAAATGCATTTACGTTCGCCTATCCGCGCTGTTTCTTGAACTATGCATACCGTGGTTTGTCTGAAGCGCCACCCGAGTCTTCAAAATTGGAGTCGTGACAAAAAGGGGAAAAAAAAGCGATTGTTTTTGACATTGTTAATGGCGCGATACCGTACGTCCCGTCTGTGTCCAAAATCTCTCGAGGTATTAAATATTTCGATTCATCTTTGCTTCGATCAGTCGTGTACTTCCATGTAGAAAATCGTATGTTTTTTTCGTCCGTGGGTGTTTCACCCGTATGCCGAGCGCAAGTTCGTCTGCCTCTTTGCGGGGTTTGTGAGACTGCTCGAACAAAGTATGCGGAGCGCAATCTCAGCGCTTCTCGCAGGGTTGCGATGATGTCAGAACGCCATGCTCTTATTGGCTGTTTGAAACAAAATAGTGGGTAGACGTCAAGGCATCTAGCATTGAGGTCTCCCCACTATCCATTCAACCAAAGCCAATCAGAGTTCGACCTCGTTATGACATCATCGCAACCCCTGCGAAAGAAGCAGACGACTTGCTCTCCGCATACGTTCTGAATGGGCTTTCTTGCAGACTAAAAACTCATTGCCTCTCTGACGTCACGACACCACCGTGGTGCTGCTGTCTGCACTGCACGCATATCTGCTTTCTACGCACGCGCAGCGTCTGGTGGGCTTGTTTGTAAACAGCGTGCTGGTATATAGTTACAGGTAGAGTCACTAAATAAAGCTACGCTTTCAGAGTACCGAAACTCCCAAACTGCGAGTCTGAAGCGCGTCAGGCGCCGCCATCTTGGGTCCACGCGCAGATGGAGGAGTGACTCTAGCCGAGCCAAGCCGAGCTGTAGCCGTCGCCTGCGCCAGCTGCCGCAGCCGCAGCTATGGCAGCGAATCAAGGTCGTGTTGTTCGTATCTCGACTTAACACGGAAAACGCGCATGCTGAGCGACGGACATCAGAGTGCGCGCGCAGTAAACAGTAAGCAACAGCAGGCAGAGGACCGCCGGACCCAAGATGGTGGCGTTGAGAAAAATCGATGATGATGATAGCGACTCACGTGACTGCCGCGGTCCAATGATGCCGCAGCGAACCAGAATATTGTTGGATAGAGCGACTGTATTGTCGGCAAAATGGCAAAGAAAGGGAATGCGCTACTCTGAAAGCGTAGCTTTATTTAGTGACTCTAGTTACAGGATGAGAACAGCATGTGGCGTCTGTTTCGGGCGTCCGGCTTCCCGCACGCGGTCGTTGCCTTCCGCCGTGCTTTGGCTGCGCGTGCACGCTCCAAGCCCACGAGACGCCGAAGTGCTATCGCGGGTAGGAAGCTGGCGCCGGACGAGGGATAACTCACTCATCTCCCTGCCATTCCTGTCCTAAAACCAAACACATTAGCTGCGTTCGATATACCTGCACCTCCTGCACCGGTGCAGTAACGTGTAGGGCAGTGCACTTCCGGTACGTGTATTAAGATATTAAGATACGCCCGGAAGTACACCGCCCTACACTTTTCTGTAGCGGTGCAGGAGGTGACGGTAAGTCGAACGCACCTACTGTTTACAAACCAGGCCCGCGTAAGTGCAGTAGCGACAGCAGCTCCACCGCGCGTGTGCGTGTCGTCAGAGAGTGGAGTTGGCTACGTTACGGGAGAGCTCACGTCGAGATAGGCCCTCGGGTCACGGGAACATCCCCCGTTTCCTGTGGAGCGTGGTAACCCGATCCGAAGAGTATAGCTTGGCACGCTGCATACGAAGTGCGGATTTGTGCCGGTAAGAACAGTTGGTGATCCGTTTAGCAGCGACACCGCAGCTTGTGGAACGAAAGGTTGCGCTGTAAGACCACGACACCACGAGTTCAATTCCGATTTCTGCAAGTTTCCAAGCAGGCGTTGTATTGGCGTCTCTTGCTATGATCAACATATCCCGCGATGCACGTTAATGACCTCGGGTTGTCACTTGTACTGCAATGGTCAAGTCTATCCTCCACAGCTGTTAGAAACAGTTTTCTTGTCGTAGGGTGGACTAACGTACCTCTGTATACGCATCCGCAGCTTGTGGGGACAGGTCGCTCTGCGTGCGCCCTACGTACTATTTTACGAATGCTTTGTTGTACCTTGTGTGTCTGTGTAGACAGCGGAAAGTTTGTCAGCCCGAATGCACTCTAGAAAACAAACAAAGGATATAGCTATTACACCCTTTGTCACGTAGCAGGACACCCCAAACCTTGGTTCGACGTACAGCCCACTGACGTCGAACTGACGGCACCAACTTTTACGAAAGGATTGATGACGGTGGGGTATAACATATTAAGCAACTAAAATAGCAATACGTAACCGGAACGAAGTACACATTGTTTTATGAACGAAGT
>JAZHYW010068903.1:0-25928 GCA_037355805.1 Ixodes ricinus
CAGAAAATCTTGCAGCTATCCGGCAAAACTGACCTCGCCCACGACCAGTGTCAAGCTACGGCGGGTGCCGTGCACCATTCGCTTAGCACAAATATGGCACAACTTTCCCTGGCTTCGACGCGAATGCCATAGAGTAATTTACACAAGGGAAGAAGCGGAAAGTCCAGCCGGTTCGCGGCCCAGATACGCTTCCATTCCCGTCCGCGAAGTGGCGCTACAACGAAAAGTAGTCTGAAAGATTACTGTTTAAAAATACTCCCACTAAAAATTTTGGTGCTTTAATAATATTTCAAGAATTTAAAGCTGTCATAGATTTCGACTCGGTTTTACGTGCAGACAGCTTTGAACATGGTGCGTGCCACTTGAACGAGGAAGAAGACAACTAACTTTCATGTCAGATGGAACGCTACGGTGTAGGACTCAGGGTAGACGCTCCACTTACAAATAGACTCGTAATCCTTCCGCTATTAAATATATAACATTGGCGACGAGGTAATAGGGGGGATCGGCGGCCGATGGGCTAGCGCGCGACCTATTCTATACTTACGACTACTCCATCTGGAAACACTCCAGCACACACCTCCCGATGGTGATGATGATGATGATGTATGTAGCTATCCCCTTTGGAACAGCGGGTCACGTACTAATCATGTCCAAGCTGATGGGCTCCCTCGTGTAGCCCCGTGGTGTAGCCCAACGTTACTGGAGCAAGCTCAGTTTCACAGCTCCGCCTGCGACGTGGGCTCAGTGGCGGTCACGAGAACTAGCAGCGCTGCAGTCGAGTCTTACTTCCGGATTGTCTAGCCCGCCAAGTTTGAATAGCAATACTTGAGCTTGGGCGAGTTGGTGATTCATACTAACACTTCACAGCGCAAGGAAACAGACGCACACAAAAATAAATTTCAAACACTCAAAGAAAGAACACTCACAATGCGCTGACTCTGATCTCTGTGGTGTATTACACTTCATCTTCATCATCTTTTTTTGCTATTATAAACATGGAAGTAAAAAAAGGAAGAAATGAAAAAGAAAGGATGCTCTCAACGCAGTGCGCGTGTGGCGACGTGCGCGACCGAAAGCGTCGTTGTGGTCGGCCTTCCACGATTGGCCGAACGCTGACTATGACGTCAGAAAAGGATTTATCATCGACGGAAATAAGAGGAATGAAAGAACTTTAATTTTGACGGTGCTGGCAGTGTTCCTTTGAGAGCGCAATGATTTCAAGCTTCCACCATGCTGTTTACAAAGACCATCGAACTTGTTGTTCAAGCAAGGTAAGGACGTCTGACGGTAAAATCGCATAGAGTGTGGCGCCACCACCAATCGCCTGAACGCTTCGCTAATCAGCTAAGTCTCGACCACGGTGGAAGAAATACATTTAGGTGATGACTCTCTGTCTCACGCGGCGACCAGATTATGTTCGGCGCACCGAGCGCGCTTCACGCGCACGGGGATAGATGGCGCTAAAGTATAAAGGGGCTTGTGAACGTTTTTGCAGAGGGCTTGTGAAGGAAATTATGCATTCTTTACTCGGTCCCTGTGTACTGTGTAGTGAAATTATGGCTTTATGTTGGGGCACTGGCACCAATTGCCTTTTCCCCCGTGCGGTTTCTGTTTTTTTAAACGAGAACATTCCGATGATGACTTAACGTGACAAAAATACTCGTGTAAATATAAAACTTCCCGGCATAATCTACTGGGCCTTCAATAATTCAGAGTAATTTAGAGTAAACAGCTGGGTCGTGCTCGCATGTTTTGTCAAACAGCATGTTTGATAACAGTTCCGTAAATTGTTTACACACATTGCCTGGCTTTATAGGAGGTCGGGTGATTTTTGCCACCCTGCTCCTGCCTTCTTATTGAAAAAAATTATAATAAGGTTACATAGTGGGGCCCAAATAATTCTTTACATGCGCATAAAGGTTATAGCACATGGTTTATACGTACAATGTCAACTTGCACTGTGGAACATACAAACCTTTTGAGCAGAACAAATTTCTATTTATGATGACATATTGACTGAAATGATGATACAGTATGATGACATACTGACTGACATGATGACACAGTGACTGAAAGTCAAACAATAGTAGCGGTAATAGGACATAAACCACTTTTTATCTATACTCTCACAATATGGCGTCACCCCGTCTTACAGGTAAAAAAATACCTGACAAATGTTTTTCCTTTAAAATTTACACAAAAGCTGAATTCACTGCATACTACCAAAGAACGCCATCTCCTACATCCTGTGTTTCTCGCCCATGCTCTTAAACTATGACGAGCGCTGCTTTGCTGATTTCTTCTTTTCTTTAGCCTGTTCGTTCATACTCATGGTAATGTGCTTACAGTGTTGTCGCATTCGCATGCTGAAGTAGTAGTGGAGCAACTGGGCAATTGTTTCTTCTTTGTGTTCAGCGCATGGAAAAGTTATTGTGCATGTGTCAAGAACACTGTCGATTGTGTCCCAGTAGACAGTCTGGTGGCTTTTATTTTCCACGAAGAACTGTTCCGCTTTCTTCAGTAGCTGGAAAAGGTTCTTGTTGGGGTGTATAAGGCCTCCTCTGTTCTTCACGTTTGGCAGTGCTGCTTCAGCAGAAGTGTTATTCTCGATGCTGAAAGCTGACCGGCATACAGGGCCGCGTGTAGCGTTTTTCCTTTTCACACTCAAAAAACCAGCTACATAATATAGTATGCAGTCCACGGCTTTGGTTTCTTGAGCCTTTTCTGTCCAGACATCTTCGCATTCCCACTCTTCGAAAGAAATTGGACTGTCAAGCTTGGTCTTCACTTGGTCAACGAGATGAGGAGACTAGGTAGTAACTTGCGATCAGCCCATGGAATTGCACGACGCCACTGCTCCAGGCGAGCTTCATTCGATGGAGCTTTAAACAAGGACACTCGCTCTGCGCAGTTCCGGTACCCCGAATTGCAGTTGGGAACGAAGCACGTCTTTCCCATCCTTATAGCATAACTTCGTCTTCGGGTTAAGGCTCATCTTCGTGCACGATGGTGGCACCTGTGATCGACACAGCACCAAAGCAAAATATGAGGCCAGCCACTGACCGCACACCACCACCACACCGCGAAAAAGTCGAGCAAGCTACGCCCCCGACACCGCGGCCACCGAGGAGAGACCTCATACCCACGGTGCTCACACCTCAGCGCCCTCCGCGGCGGCGCGGAACAACTATACTTCGTTTCACCTTATGTTGTACCGCAGCGAAGACTAGAAGCGCGAGCTCATAGCGTTGGCAGCTGCTCTTAAGTCACGAGAGCATGTGCCGCCGGGATGTGCCCCAGAGCAAGGAGCTCGCGCTTGTAGCCTTTCCTGCGCTACATCATAAGGTGAAACAGAGTATACTCCTTGTTCGAGGCTAGCTCCGAACACGATCTGGTCGCTCGCTCCTCGCGGGAAGAGCGGCCAGAGTCACCACCTAAATGTATTTCTTCCACCGTGGTCCAGACGCAGAAGGTACTACAACCGCGAGCGTGGCCGCGGGCAGTGCCTGCACAGTGCACGAGTGCGCGTGCCTGGTAAAAAACAAATTGGGTTGTGGGAATATTTATACAGCGTGTAGTTGGTCAGCCATTTAAAGTTGCGACAATAACTCGCTGTAGATGAGCAATTGTAGCCAGTGCCGTACAACCGCTAGCCTGGGGTCTTTAACGTGCACCACGCGGTAAGTGATACGACCGCACGCCGGTACGATGTGCTCATCCAGATCGAAACGGGCAGGGGCGCTGAAAGCAGGCGGCTCGCGCTTCTAGCGTCGGCTGCGTTTGGGGTTAAAGCTGAGACGAAGTATAGCAGACAACGCGCGGGAACGGGCAAGCAACATCCGACTGCGGCGCCGCTCGCTTCTCGTGATCGCCACACTGGGCCACTCGCCTCTGCAGGCGAGAATAGGGAGCCGCGGAAGCCGAGCTTTCTCCAGTAACGTTGGTGCTAGCCCTATCACATCATTCTCTTTTTTTTTTCACCAAGTTGCCAGCCGTTGTTTTGTTTTTTGGACCACCCATCTCTCTCCGCGGGGTGTGCTCCGGAGTCGGCCGCCTCTCTAAAACGGCAATGCTTCCGCTAGTGATGGCGCTTGTGCTGTAGTGGCGTTAGCTCTATAGCCTCCGTGCACACTCGCCAGTGGCGTCGCCTCGCCGTCGACTGTCGTGGTTGGATGTACTTGGTCGGCTTGGGTGTCGGCTAGCTCCCATTTAGGTGTCAGGGTTTCGGGCAGCGGAGGACCAGGTGTTCTATTGTTTCTGCTTCTTGATCGCAAGAGCCTACACTGTATGGTCATTATCTGCACGTCCCGGGTCAAACGGCTGTCGATATGCCGGTGTCCCGCAGCGCTCCTGCTCGCGCCTCGAGACAGGAGGCGGCTGCCCAGGCTGTTATAGGAAGTTCTCAGCTCTGATGAAGGGCCGAGTGCTCACCGGCGCCTCATGGCGGGGCCTGGAACTCGGTATTCCTTTTCGTCTTTTCCGCGCTGCACCAGGTTGTGTTGGCCTCTATGGTGTAGGCGGGCGCGCGGGCGCAGCGAATACCATCTGGTGCTGGCTGCGCAAACTAAAAAAAGCATACTAATTAACGAATCGGGCTCCTTCGGTATCCTTTACATAGAGAAATATACGTAGCGTGAGCTTATGCGCACAAAATGAGAGGCGCTATCAAGCGGCTACGGTGCAGCGTCAGACTTGGCTACTGCGCAACGGAGCGCAGCACGAGCACGCAGTGGCGCCAGTGCGTCTGCCGCGGCTATGACGTCACTTTTCTGGAATGCGCAGAACGGCGAGGCAGGCGAAGCAAGCGCGGCCCGCCGTCGCCGCGCGCTTCTCATAATGAGCACGGCGCACGGCGCCGCGCGCTCCGCATACTGAGCACGGCTCGCATGATCTGAGCACGGCTCATTATGAGAGCCACGCGAAACTGGTCAACCTCGGCCAGTGTAGCTCACGCTACAAAACATTTTACAGCATGAACGCGCTTGAAACCAGAAAGCGCGATCAGCTGGCACGCACACACGGATAACAGAAGAACCCGACGAGGTAGGAGGTACGGATTTTAGTTGAACTAGTTGGTACATACTGTTGGCAATCAGGTCAGCTGAAGACGGAAAAAACACGAACACGAAGGAAAGGACTGGACATTCACACCGCTGACTACAGAACTGACTTTTACTTTTTCCTCATCCCAGCCTATGGCCTTTTCTTTTTCGTCCTACGGCTCATTAAACACGTTTTAAAGGGATTGTCCGAGTCAAATTTTGTATTCGAGAAAACAATTGAATATCATTGTTATTGCCTCGAGACGCATCGTACGTGCAATATCTGAATTTTATATGCCCCTCTGCGTGATTAATTGAATTTATGCTGCTCCAATCGCATTCTAGCGTAAACGCTGCTTTCGTTGGCAACATTGAGGCTCTGACGTCACAAAACACAAAGCGAGCATTTTTGTCTGCCTCAGAGTGCTTCCTTTTTGTTGTTGTGCTCGACTTGTTTGTAGTTGGGTGAGATTTTTGTTGCGCGGTTGGATGCCACAACCACCGGGCAGCACATGCGAGCCAAGACATGACGTTCCACACTTTTCCGCGAGACGTGCAGTGACGATCGTCGCCGTGCGTAGGGACTTGGTTCCCGTCAAGATCGAGATCCCGCTTTTGCAGCAATCACCTCACAGAAGAGAGCTACGAGCTGAGCTCTAAGCGGACAGAAGGCTTGTAAGCTGAGGTGCGATGCTGTGCCAACAGTATTAAACTACGTCCATCCACTCCTCGCCCAAATCGGATCAATCAATTTGATTATGCAGCGGAACCAAAACCAACAGCTAGGCCATCTGGAAACGATACCAGAAGTTGTATTTAGCACGCGTGCAGCCCGATTCTGTTTGACTCGCGTGTGAAAATGGAGCGTGAATACGATTCACCAAGCTCGTCCAAGTAAAGTGACGACATGCATTTGAACGATTCGCCGTTTGTCTTCGACCCGCGGACATCGCCTCTGAGGGAACGACCCGCAGCCTCATCACCGATCCAGTGGATCCGCTGACATGTGTACCCAGATGCCGCTTCGTGTACTTACGTGCCGCTTCAGGGGCGAAATCTGCATCCTTTGCTTTGCAAGCGCCCCTAGCTCGATCGGTGGCCGTCGCAGTTGCGTTTGCGCGAAATGGCATACATTTGCTCGAAGCTTATGGCTGTCTGCGAGTAATTTCCTGCTAAAAGGCGTGACTTTTTTTGCACATGCTTGGGAACTGCAGTAAAAGAACCGTATTTAAGTAGGGTACAGCCTAGGAGACTATATAATTCGAAACAAAATACAACACATCCATCGACCAACGCTTGTTATCCCGACCATCCGACAAACCTTTGCGTTTTGTGACGTCACGCAGCACCTACGGATATCAGCCATTGACACTGGCGAAATTCGGGGTGCAGTTTCGTACATAGGCTCATGAAAGGTTTAATTAAGAACGGGAGATCATATATCAAAATAAAAATGACGTTTGTCTACATGAAGGCTCCCTCGACGTAACGAGCGCAAGAACTTAAGTACTTCCGGTTTCGACCGGACAACTTCGCACAAACAAGAACATTTTGGCCTGCCACTCAGTCAGGGTGTGGCGAACCGCCAAATATTGGCGTTATTTTTCGTGAACTGTAATCGACGAGGTGCTCACACAATCTTCTCCTTTTTCTTCAATGGCCAAGGCCTCCAGCACTTCACGCGCGAAGGAGTTCTTGTTTCTATGAAGGACGGTTATGCTGGTGAGCTCTGCGTCACATCCACAGGTCCGGCAATGCGCTGACAAGTGTCCCGCTGATGTGGTTTTCACCGACGCTGCGTGCTCCCTTGCTCTATCGTTTATACATCGGCCAGTTTGGCCGATGTAGCTCTTCCCGCAAGAGAGGGGAATATGATAGACAACCCCGGTTTCGCATTGGGCATACCGTGTTCTATGCGCTGTGTCACATATCGGCTGTTGATCACGTCCTTTGTTGACCCTGCGGCACATGGCGTACGCTTTGTTCGGTGCCGAACAAACAACCTGAATGTCTTGCCTGCCTGCGATCTTTTTTAGTCTGTGGGTCACTCCATGGATGTAGGGCACAACCGCGATTTTGCATCGCGTTGGTGGATTCGCCGCTTTCTCGCCGCTTGCTGCTCTCTGCTTGAGTTTCTTGGAGAGGCTCTCACATACGCTTCCTAACAGAGCGCTCGGGTAACCCGAATCGCGTAGTCGAGCGATCTGTTTTTTAAAGCTTGTCTCACCTTGATGATGGCAGGACTTGCTCAGCGCAGAGAAAAGAGCAGTACTGGCTACACTTCTTTTGATGGTCTTCGAATGGCCTGACTCGTAGGGAAGAAACCCCTTGCACGAGCGGGGTTCGTAGCGCCAACAGACGTGACTTGCTTTGAACTCCAAAAGAAGGTCCAGGAACTTGATTGACTTCTCCAGTGGTAGTTCGTAAGTAAACACCAATTCCGAGCAACTTTTTTGGAAACAGGTCAAAACCCTTTCTTTACATCCGTTCCCCGGATCTTCCACCTCAGTGTTGCATAGCACCAAATAGTCATCAACATACCTGAATGATGGCTTTTACTCGCGCGTCATTCAGGTTCTCTTGAATGTTCCTGCCGGATGCTGCAAGGAACAAATCGCAAAGATAAGGAGCGACCCGAGAGCCAATAACACGCCGCTTCTTGTACTGAGTGTTGCCCTTGATGGGCTACCACTGTAGCAGCCAAGTCACATCACTGGAGCTAGTTCCAGTGAAGCGTGTCGACGTGTGATTCCAGCTAGAGTTTGTGCGAATCACCGTTCCCTACGAGTCAGGCCATTCGAAGACCATCAAAAGAAGTGTAGCCAGTACTGCTCTTTTCTCTGCGCTAAGCAAGTCCTGCCATCATCAAGGTGAGACAAGCTTTAAAAAACAGATCGCTCGACTACGCGATTCGGGTTACCCGAGCGCTCTGTTAGGAAGCGTATGTGAGAGCCTCTCCAAGAAACTCAAGCAGAGAGCAGCAAGCGGCGAGAAAGCGGCGAATCCACCAACGCGATGCAAAATCGCGGTTGTGCCCTACATCCATGGAGTGACCCACAGACTAAAAAGATCGCAGGCAGGCAAGACATTCAGGTTGTTTGTTCGGCACCGAACAAAGCGTACGCCATGTGCCGCAGGGTCAACAAAGGACGTGATCAACAGCCGATATGTGACACAGCGCATAGAACACGGTATGCCCAATGCGAAACCGGGGTTGTCTATCATATTCCCCTCTCTTGCGGGAAGAGCTACATCGGCCAAACTGGCCGATGTATAAACGATAGAGCAAGGGAGCACGCAGCGTCGGTGAAAACCACATCAGCGGGACACTTGTCAGCGCATTGCCGGACCTGTGGATGTGACGCAGAGCTCACCAGCATAACCGTCCTTCATAGAAACAAGAACTCCTTCGCGCGTGAAGTGCTGGAGGCCTTGGCCATTGAAGAAAAAGGAGAAGATTGCGTGAGCACCTCGTCGATTACAGTTCACGAAAAAGAACGCCAATATTTGCGGTTTGCCACACCCCGTTGAGTGGTAGGCTAAAAGGTTGTTTTTAAACGTGTTTAATGAGCCGTAGGACGAAGAAGAAAAGGCCTAGGCTGGGATGAGGAAAAAGTAAAAGTCAGTTGTTAGTCAGCGGTGTGAATGTCCAGTCCTTTCCTTCGTGTTTTTGTTTTTTTCCGCGTTCAGCTGACCTGATTGTCAACAGAGGTAGGAGGACCGAGTTCTTGTGCCGCCTACGTGAGAAAGCCTCTCACTAATTGTGCGCTAAATATTGGCCCTCAGCCGGGAGGAGGCTCTTCCATAGGGAGCGCTCAGATGACGTGGTCGTAAGTATCAAAGTTGGTCGTGGGCTAGCGCACACCATCTCGGATCATGTGAGCGAAAGCTCGCGCTGCAGAACCCAGGGATCCTGGGTTCAGTCCCCACCCCTGCCCGTTTCGATCTGGTTGAGCATCGGGCCGGCGCGCGGTCGTGTATCACTACTGCGTGGTGCACGTTAAAGACCCCAGGTTATCGGTTGTACCGCACTGGCTAAATTGCTCATCTACAGCTTAGACATGAGACGCCCACTGATTCAGACTAACTTCTGGCTGTATAAACATACACACACATTTTTTTTTTTTGCGACGAGGTAAAGAAGTAAGCGACGACGGCAACGGGGAACGAAGAGGACGCGCTCGGCCAGCAAGGTACGACGGCGGCAGCCACGACATTTGGCACCATCGGCGAGTTCGTTCCAAGTACCGACGCGACATGGTCTTGGTACCTGGAGCGGTTACTCCATCGCGAACGACCTCCAGGCGGCCGAGAAGAAGCGCGCTGTGTTATGCACGGTCTGCGGGGCGGCGACGTACGCCACCGTTCGTTCTCTCTGTTCGCCGGTTCTTCCGTCCGAGGCAAGTTACGAGGATATCGTCTCGAAGCTGACAGCTCACTTCAACCCTAGGCAGTCCGTTACCGTGCAGCGGTTTCAGTTCGGGAAACGTGACCAGCGGCGGGGTGAGAGCATCGCTGACTACATCGCAGAGTGTTATGTATATTTATGTACAAGCTATTTAAGGCTTAGTCCGGAACAGTACATGCTGGAAGACAGCCAGCGGATTCCCGAATGCCGAGCAGCACGAGTCGGAGCACGAGCACCGATCTGGGCCCCTTGTTCTTCGTCGTCTTCAGCACGCCTTGGCGCATACATTACACTCCTCCCTACTAGACTAAGACACATAGTCCTCTAGGTAGGCAGGACGGCATGTGAATCTGCAGGGCCTGGATGACGCCCTGGGCAATTCTGATGGCGGATCATTTGGTTGATCATCAGCGTCGGCGTCCGGTTCCTCGGGAACTACTCCAGATGGAGGGGCGAAACTTAAGTCTAATAAAGACTTCCCTTCTGGTCCGGCATCCGACCTTCTGCGCAGCTGGTCAACATGACGACGCCAGGTTCGTCCATCTTCAGTCTCAGTGCGGTAGGACAATGGACCAGTCGCAGCTGAGACTACTCCAGGCAACTATTTGGCGCCAGACAAATAATTTCTTGCGTAAACATCTTCTCCTACGCAAAATGTACGCGCCTTCTTCCCTTCCTGAAGCAACTTGTCTTCTTGTTTCCATGATGAATGGAACTGTGAGTCAGGGTGCAAGTGGTCCAATCCAGTCTTTAGTCGTCGATTCATTAGAAGATCCGCAGGACTCCTGCCTGTCGTAGAATGTGGCAGTGTCTGCTGACGGAAAAGAAAAAGTGCCAAATCGACATTTACGTCGCCTGACTCCATGTGAGTGAGTGCCTCCTTTGTCTCTCTTACCATCATTTCCGCCTGGCCATTCAATGAAGGGTGGTAAGGTGCTACGGCGACGTGTCAGATCTGGTTGCGGTTGGCGAATTTAGTCAATTCGGTTGAAACAAAGGGCGTGCCATTGTCACTTACAATTACGTTCGGCACTCCGTGCGTGGCGAATAGCATCCTTAGTTTCTGAATGACTGCTGAGGACGGCATTGAATTCATGATAAATACTTCTAGCCATTTTGAAAATGAGTCCACCACTATCGAAAAATCTTTTCCCTTCAATGGCCCAGCAAAATCAACATGCAGCCGTGACCCGGAATGTTGAGTCGTCTCCCAGGGATGCACTGGGCCCGAGGCATCGACGGCCAGCACTCTTAAAAAAAAGGGTATCGATAGTCCTCCCTAAGGCGAGGAACGGTCTTGTAACCTATGTTCCTTTAGAAAGGGAGAAACGTTCGTCCCTGAAGCAGGGTAGCAAAGTTCCTCCGTCGCCTGCATCTCATCATGGCGGCCCCGAATCGAGCGAATCGAGCTCAATAAGGCTTAACGAGGACGCTACGTCTCTTGTACGGGACGAGAGGAGCAGCAAATAAAAGCGTAACACGAGCTTTCCGCGAACTGTGTTTATTTCCGAAACCAGATTCCCCCGCAGGGTCAGAAACTTGCGTTTCTAAAGCAGTTACTCAGTCTTCTCGTCGTCAGCACTGCGATGTTAAACGGAGACAACCAATACCCAGTTACTTCGAGCACTTTACGTCTCACCTTTGCTGTTCCTCGAGTAACAATTCCTTCGTCAACCGCACATCACGGAGGAATGGCAAACCAATCCGCGAAACCAAAAGCCGCTCTCAAAAGAACAAACTCGAAGCTGCTGTTAATCGCGTAGCGTGAAAGAAGGTTAAATCGCTTGCCACCAGATGGCAGGGTCAAACAGAGTAATTGCAAGTAGCTAGGCTAGGTGGCGCTAGGTACCGCCCAATTCATGTTCTAAAAAAATATTTTTATTTCCTCACGCCACCATTGCCCTTCGGATTCTTCGGGAACCTCTATCATTCACACATGTAGACACATTACGCATACTACAAGCATCAGGTGAACATACATTGAGCGCATACACATATATGGCACATACAAACATCAATACAACGGCACACTAACCTGAACACTACACCCGAGCTCTGCGTTTCCGTCTTTTATACTGGTCGTTTTCAACGTACGGAATTTCTCGGTGACTGCGTAAGCAATAAAAAATATTCCCAGGATGTTGATTTTAGAGCGCAGCTCTTAGGCGCTCGTTTCCGGCTTGAGCGGCTTCAGCGTCGGCGTAACCGCGCGGTGCATGATGGGTAAATTTCCCCGCTAAGTTTAGCGGACTATTTTCCCCACTAAATATAGCGAAAAATTTTCCCCGCTAAATTTACCAGAAATTAGCGGAAAATTTTCCCTGCTAAATTTAGCGGAAAAATTTCCCGCTAAATTTAGCGGAAAAACTTCCCCGCTAAATTATAGCGGAAAATTTTCCCCGCTAAATTTAGCGGAAAAAATTCCCCGCATAAATTTAGCGGAAATAAATTCTCCCGCTAAATTTAGCGAAAAATTTCCCGCTAAATTTAGCAGAAAAATTTCCCCCTAAATATAGCGGAAAAATTCCCCGCCAAATATAGCGAAAATTTTCCGCCAAATTTAGCGGAAAAAATTCCCTGCTAAATCTAGCGGACAAATTTCCCCGCTAAATTTAGCGGAGAATGTTTTTCGCTGAACTTAGCGGAAAACTTTCCCCTAAATGGGGGACGAGCAGAAGAGGAGGAGGGGCATAGCCCCTTTCCGTACCTTCCCCTCCTCCTCCTCAAGAGCTGCGCTCTAATTGGGCGTTACACGGAGTTGTAAACGGCTTTCATTTTTTTTCAGCAATGTCATACCTTTGAGAGTATTTTGAATGGCTCAGGGGATGAATCTCTTAATAAAAAGAAAACGCTCTATCATGCCGTAATTATTTGAAAGCCAATAAATCAAGCCGCTCCAATGCGATTCCAAGCCATGAGTTTGTTTCCCCGCACGGCACGTCGTAGCCAGTATTTGTATTGTAGTGTTTATATTTCTATTTGTGCTGTTCGCGCACGGCTGCAATTGCCGTCTTCAATTAATCTCTGTAGAGCGGATATTCACTCAGCTGGAAGTGATGCTTCACGGGCAGTGAAATAGCTTTTCGATCAACTTGAATGCAGTCAATGCCGCGACTTGCGGCAGGTGTTAAGTGTACGGAGCTACGCCGTGGCGAGCTCAAAAATTTCTAGCGCTCATCCCAGCGCGCCACTTGCAGGGCAGTTCCTCCAGGAACCGTGGTATATTTAAACAGCAAAATAAAGGGTAGCTTTTTTATTTTACCTACTATTCTTTTTAATGCTAAAATTCCACACTGTAAATATACGTACTTTCCGTCATAATTTCGTACTGTTCAGTCCTTTCCCCAGAGCGCAATCGCTCTCGGGGAGGAGACAACCGACAGTCACATTGGCCACTGTACGATAGGAGCTTACTGTTCAGACCAGCGTTCCAACATGACTATCCGCACGTCGATCGATTGCACCTAATCCCTCAAGTGGTCTTAAACTCTTTAATCTAAAGCGGAATGTCAACCTGCGACACCCCGCCCCCTCCGATCACGGCCCGACCAGCGGCATCAATGCCCGACAGTTTACGTCATCTCATCTTGTTGTTGCACCACTGATACGCGAACGCACGGTCACATCGGGGATAATTCGTCTTCTGTTCACAACGCACAACACTGCTATCACGATGTTGCTGCTATGTTGCTGACACGCAGAAATACAGAACCACGTTGATTGCCGGTTGGCACTCGGCATCGGAAAACAGAACCGAACTCAGCACGGAAGGCACCCAGGCAGCCGGCAGCAAAACCTGCCTGTCTTGGACGCAGTTCCTGCGATTTCCATAACGTCGAAAACGTCGGCACAGTTCCGCGTGGTTCCGCTACTGTAGTTCCGCGTGGGTCCTGCAATCCGGAGACGGCCATCTTACCCGGTGTACGTAGCGCTGCTGGCACTGCTCCGGAACTTCGCTGTTTCTAGCGGCTTCGTTTGCTCGTTTGATAAAATTAGTGATAAAAACGTCAATGCAACCGAAATGTGCTGCACGTTTGGACTAGAAGACGGAATTACAGGCGGCCTTCGCTGCCGCTGAAGCTCAATCCACTCAACAACATTTATTAAACAACGTGCGCGACGTGCTCGAAAAACGAAACCGAAAGAAGATGAGTCGGGAGGGCGAAAGCTTTCTCCCGTCTGCCTGGAGGAGGAGAAAAACGTCTCGTTCCTCCTTCTTCTCGTGTCCGCTTGGGGGCGCGTCAGTAGAAGGGAGGAAGACGCGCCGTTGCTACCTTCTTCCTCCATTTTTTCTTAGAGTGTGCTCTCTTGGCACGCGGAACAAAATGCCGCTTTATCTTCGATGTCGTGGTCGATTCCAGGCCACCAATACTGTACTTCGTGCCAATGCTTTCATCCTTACAATGCCTGGATGGGCTGTG
This sequence comes from Ixodes ricinus, assembly GCA_037355805.1. Classification (NCBI taxonomy): domain Eukaryota; kingdom Metazoa; phylum Arthropoda; class Arachnida; order Ixodida; family Ixodidae; genus Ixodes; species Ixodes ricinus. Next base: position 13,875 of record JAZHYW010068903.1, read on the forward strand.
TGCAGAACGTCGAGTATGGTTCCTTGTGCCACCTTGGGTATCACAAGTCTGCTTCCCCAAAGGATGCATCCCTTGTAAGTTGATAATTCATCTCTCCTTGTTACGTAGGGTTTTAACTCGTCAGGCTGCTTGTCATCTTGCCGCCCATTCATAATCCAGAGCTGGACACGCGCAAGTATGACATCCCTTCTCGTGGATGCTGCGATTATTTCTGCATTCCAAGGTTGTTCTGGAGTGGCCTCTAGCATCCAAACGTCGACGACAGGAACGTCTTCCAACTCTGTGGCTGGGAGAGGCAGCCGGCTGAGGGCATCAGCGTTACCCAATTTGCTGCCAGGACGGTACTGCGATTCGTAGTGGTATGCAGCAAGCATCAAGCTCCACCTCAGGACTCTTGGAGACACCATAGCTAGAATTTCCTTGGGGGGGGGGGGGTTAGTAACCCAAGTAGAGGCTTGTGATCTGTGATGATAGTAACCGGTCGACCATAAACGTAGTGGTGAAATTTCTTAACACCATACATGACGGCCAGAGCATCACGATCTGTTTGCGAATAATTCCGCTCCGCCTTGCTTAGGGTTCTGAACCCGTAAGCTATTGGTGATTCTTCTCCAGTCGCGGACACGTGGCTCAGGACAGCTCCCAAACCGTAAGGAGAAGCGTCGCAAGTCAAAATCAAGGGCTTGTTGGCATCATGGTGCGTAAGAACAGCTGTTGACTTTAGCAGCTCCTTTGCCTTACGATAAGCTTCCGCTTCACGGACGGTCCATGTCCAGCTCGCACCTTTGTCAAGCTGTCTGTGCAGTGGCTCCAGGGTGTGGGCAGCTGCCTTTAAGAAAGCGATGGTAGAAATTGAGTAGGCCGAGGAATGCCTGTAATTCCTGCTTGTTCTTGGGCTCAGGAGCTTCATGTATTGCTCTGACTTCGTCTTCGGTAGGTCGCACTCCATCCTTGTCGACCTTGAATCTTAAGAAGACAACTTGGCTGACGTTCAATGCACATTTTTCCCTGTTAAGGCGGAGCCCATCATCTTGGAATCATTGAAAAACTTCTTGCAATTGTTTGTCATGCTGGTCTTCAGACTTGCCGCCGATAAGGATGTCATCCAGGAAGATCAGTACACCTTCCATTCCAGCAAGTAGCTTCTCCATGTAGCGCTGGAAGATAGCTACTGAGACGTATACTCCAAATGGTAGTCGGTTGACTTTAAAAAGTCCCTTGTGCGTCGTGATGGTGAAGAGTCTAGCTGACTCATCATCGACAGTCAACTGCTGGTAGGCCTGTGCAAGGTCAAGCTGTGTGAAATGGCAGCATCCAGCCAAGTTGCTGAGGAGTTGCTCTGGTGTTGGTAGTGGGTAGGATTCCCACTTCACTGCCCTGTCAACGGTGCTCTTGCAGTCACCGCGATTTCGCAATTCTCCGTTCGTTCTTAAATACTGGAACAATTGGTGTAGCCCAGCTTGAGTGCTTCACAGGTTCAAGGATTCCTTGCCTAACAAGCTCTTCGAGTTCCTCCTCCACCTTGGGTCGCATAGCATAAAAACACTTGTCTTGCTTTGCAGAACCTTGGTGTCGCAGAGGTGCTGTTACGTTTCCTGGCAGCCCACCGGGACGGAGACTGTAGTTGGTCTGACTGCGTTTATTGCATCTCGGCAGCAGGACGAAGAAGACCTCGAGCTGCTAGGAGCAGCCGCTTTTATCGGTTCAAACACGGCAATACGCGCCGCTGACGCAGTAGGTAGACGGCGACGCCCTCGCTAGCGTCGATAAGCAAGACCAACAAAACAACAACATAACAACTCCTCCCCCTTCTAGGGTACAATCGAAAACCAAAGGTGGTCCCCATCCAGGCATCGGCACTTCAACAAAGCGAAGACAAGACGGAACGGACCAGTCTTGGTACATTCACCAACGTTCGGACCCGGAAAACACACTCGTGTAATGAAGACAGTCCGGCTTGATTCTTAGCTAGAAGGAACTAGACAGCCTGGAAGCGGAGGGCATCATCCGCAAAGTGAGCACTCCCACGGCGTGGTGCGCCCCGATAGTACCTGTCCAGAAACCTTCGGGGGCGATCAGGATATGCGTGGACCTAACGCATCTGAACAAGTCTGTGCGACGAGAGCGACTCGTTCTACCAACGGTGGATCAGGTGATGGGCTGCCTGGAAACCGCGAAGGTATACTCGAAGCTGGATGCAAACTCCGGGTTCTACCAAGTGCGCCTGTCCGAAGACTGTCAAGAGCTGACGACGTTTATTACGCCTTTCGGTCGCTACTGCTACAAGAGGCTCCCGTTCGAAATTACCTCAGCGCCAGAGATATTCCAAAGGAAATTCTCGGAAATTCTCGACGGGCTGGAAGGTGTACAAAACTACATGGACGACACCTTGGTCTACGGGAGAGACAAGAACGAGCACGATCGTCGCTTGGAAGCGGTTCTCAAGAGGCTCCAGGCAGCCTCGAGTTACGCTGAACCGGGACAAGTGCAAGTTTGCAGCCACAAGGATTCGGTTCTTGGGCATGGTCTTAGACGAAAAAGTAATCTACCCGGACCCAGAGAAGGTGCGAGCCACCAAGAACCTGCCCCAGCCGAAGACTACGTCGGAAGTCAGAGGATTCCTGGGGATGATCAACCACGTGGCAAGGTTTCTCCCAGAGGCCTCCGCGACGTCGGAACCTCTACGTCAACTTCTACAGAAGAACAGAGAGTTCGTCTGGGACAAACCCCTGGAAGAAGCATTCAAGAAGCTAAAAGAAGCCCTCAGCTCCGATACCTGCTTGGCAAGGTACAACCCGGAATACCCGACCATCGTATCGGCGAGACGCTTCTTCGTACGGAATCGGCGCAGTCATCATGCAAGACCAACCCTCGGGAGAGCGTAGGGCAGTAGCCTACGCGTCACGGGCATTGACGAAACCCGAGGTGAGGTACTCGCAAATAGAAAAGAAGCTCTCGCACTAACAGGGGCAGCGGAGCGCTTCGACGAGTACCTGAGAGGAATAACATTTCTTTTCGAGACCGATCACAAGCCATTGCTTCCTCTCCTGGGCCGCGATCAGATAGACTCATTGCCACCCAGAATTCAACGCTTTCGAATGCGACTCATGCGGTATTCCTTTAACATGACGCATGTTCCAGGGAAAAGTATCGCTACGGCGGACACCTTATCCAGGTCAAGGCTCACGGATGCGGGCCACCGGGACTCCACCCTGACAGACGCCGAAGTTTCGTCGTTCGTCGTGGGTTCTTTGCAAGCACTCCCAGCAACCGAGTCTCTGCTGGAAAAGCTGCGGCTGGAGCAGAATGGCGGATCCGGAGTGCGCGGCCCTGTTCAACGTGTGCCAGTCGACGTAGCCACCCAAAGATAAGCTCCCTTTTCTTCTCAAGCCTTATTGGTCAGAGAGGGGCAACATAACGGTCTGCGATGGACTCTTACTGAACGGCGTTAGGCTGATCATCCCAAGAAGCCTCCGAAAAGAGATGCTAGCGCGCGTCCACGACGGGCATCAGGGAATCGTCCGTTACCGCGCCAAAGCAAGGGAGTCTATCTGGTGGCCAGGTGTTAGCGCCGCATCGGGGAAAGTTGTCGCGAATTGCTCAAAGTGCGCCGAAGAAAGAGTGCAATTCCACGAGCCCATGCTTCCGACGACCACACCCGAACTTCCATGGCAAGAAGTGGGCGTTGACTTATTTGAACTCAAAGGCTCTCAATACCTGGTCGTTGTTGACTACTATTCAAGATACCCCGAGCTGGCTCTGCTGGGTAGAGACACAACATCGGCTCGTGTCATCGAGCGCCTCAAAAGCTTCTTCGCACGACACGGAATACCAGGGATCGTCCGGTCCGACAACGGGCCGCAGTTCTCCTCTTCCGCCTTCGAGGGGTTCTCAAAAGCGTACGGCTTCCGCCACGTAACGAGCAGTCCTCGATACCCTCAGTCCAACGGAGAAGCAGAGCGCGCGGTAAGGACACTCAAAACCTTACTAAAGAAAACCGGCGATCCTTATCTCTCTCTACTGAACTATCGAAACACACCGGGTCCGTCCGGTTACAGTCCTGCCCAGTTGTTGATGGGGAGACGTCTACGCAGTAGAGTTCCTTGCCACCCAAGTTTGCTCGGGCCTAGAACCGTGGACCACGCAGACTGGAGACTGCGTGATGAAAGAAATCGGAGAAAACAAAAAGCAGACTTCGATAAGCGTCATTCAGCGAGGTCTCTGCCTAGCCTTCTGCAGGTCAGCGGGTCTGGCTTCCGGAAACAAGCACCGAGGCGAGGGTGGTCCAGGCATCCTCGACCCCAAGGTCCTACTGGGTCGAGAAGGACGACAACCTTCTGCGCAGAAACCGACGCCAACTGGTCGCAGTACCAGGGGAAACAGCCGGCCAGAACGTCTCAGAGTGCCGGGTTCCTGACAAGCCAACACCGGGTGGTCAAGACGGAAGTCTTCCGTCGGCTCCATCAGATGATCAAGTTCCCGACATACCAGACGACTCCGGAGAGTCGGGGGTGACGCCTGTCCAGAGTCCCCAACGCCAGACGCCGGTTCCAGCCAACGCGACGCCGCCTCCGCAACAGCGGCAGTCTCGCTTCGGTCGCCTAATTAAAACTCCGAAAAGGCTCGGAATTAATGATTAATTGTTTGTATAAGCTAGCTGACTGTGAGAACGTACGTTGTTGTGAAAATGGAAGATGTAGTGTCATGCTGCGGCTGCGCCGCTATCACTCTGATAACCGCGACCGCGCCTGTGTTTGTATTCTTTGTTTGGTTGACACGCGACTGTATAAAAGGAACGCTTGTCGAACAAAAGGGCTTTTTTCGCCACCAACAAGAGAAGCTCGACCTCTCAAAACGCATCTTGGTGCATGTGCGTTCAAAGTTGATGAGGTAAAGACCCAAGTCTCCTCCGACACGAAAAGGCTGCAGCAAGCTTCGCATATCCAATTTTGAAACATTTGAAACATTTCTTTCTTTCCATCAACGATGGGGGAAAACCAGAGGAATAAAGCTGCTATTTGCAGCTTGACCGGCCCTTGGTTCCCCTGAAGGTTCGAAGAACTGCCATCAACCGGACTGGCCTCACAAGCGACCTTTACTTTTTGTTGAAGCATTTCTAACTCGAGATCATTTTTCTTTCGCCTCCTCTGCACCTCGCTCCAACATTCGGAAATTTCGTCGGCGTCCGAGCCACAAGTTTCGATGGCCTTGATAATCTCGGGCTTTCTCATTACCTTTGCGACCTTTAAGCCCAAATCTTCTGCCAAGAGCATTAATTCAGGCTTGACTATCGCGGCGAGATTCATCGTGCCACGCTTCTGAAATCCCGAAAAGGTCTGGCTGCCTTCGTCCCGTTCTCTTGTCAGCGCCAACGTGACAACTTACAAATTAAACATTTCGGCTGCTCAAAACAAGAACAACACCTCAGGCACTCACCAACCGAGCCCGCAGGTCCCCCGGAGCCGTCGATCCCACCGCTGCCGCCAGCTGTTACGTTCCGGGCAGCCCACCGGGACGCAGACTGTAGTTGGTCTGACTGCGTTTATTGCATCTCTGCAGCAGGACGAAGAAGACCTCGAGCTGCTAGGAGCAGCCGCTTTTATCGGTTCAAACACGGCAATACGCGCCGCTACACAGCAGGTAGACGGCGACAAACTCGCTAGCGTCGATAAGCAAGACCAACAAAACAACAACGTAAGAGTGTCGACCTCCACACGAATAGGTTGGTCCCCGGCTCTTTCGCAGGCCTGTGTCGAAGATATCCGTGAACTCCTCCAGGAATCCGCTACCTTGTTGGGCAGTCTCGAGCGGGAGGACACCAGTGAGTCCAATTCCTAGAGGCTTGAAACAGTCTCGTCCAAGAAGGCTTGCATACTCTCCCTTGACTACTAGGAGTGGTAGGGTTGCGGACTTCTTTGTGTCGTACCATGACGTGTACTTTGCAGAGAACGGTTACAGGTTCTTTTGTGTAGGTTCTCAGCGCAACAGTGGATGGTTGCAGCCTTTGCTTCTGAATGCGAAGTCGTGTCATTGTTCTTTTGCTGATGACAAAAAACATGCATCCGGAGTCGACTTCCATCGCTGTTGGCCGTTCATTGATCCTGATGTCTACGAGGATGGAGCGGCTCATTAGACGAGAGGTTACACAGCTCGTAGGTTTCGGTAGCGTTACCGTCCAGCAGATCAGCTTGTGCTCTTCCTTGTCCTTGTCCTTGCCCCAAAATGGTTTTTTTCTATGCCTTCTTTGGAGACAGGCTTGGACGATATGCCCCTTGCGGCCACAAAAATGGCAAGTGGCGTTCTTGAAGTGGCAGTCCTTCTGGCTGATGTGCCCCGTTACACCGGAAGACAAGAAAACCCTGTTTTTTTGTAACAGGCCTTGTAAACCGTTGGGCAGGCGTTGACGGTCCAGGTCCGTCTTTAGCTACGCCGTGTACTTGGCTGACGTCTTGGGACGTGGTTCGGACCTCCTCAGCATCGTGTTTCGCATTTTTCGCTCCGATGGCCATCTTATCTGCTTGAGCCAGTGTAAGGTCGGCATCACTGAGCAGAGACGTCGTTGCAAAGCTTTCATCCTTCGCCCCACACACGATCTGATCGCGCAAGCTGCTGTTGAGCGGGTCTCCGAAATTGAAGGTGACTGCGATAGGGCGTAGATCCGCAATAGATGTAGCAATTGTCTCATCGCTACGCTGAGTCCGCTTGTGGAACTTGAAACGTTCCACGATTTCCGAGGGCTTCGGTGCGAAGTGGTTCCCCCACTTCATAACGATGTCAGAGAAGTCCGTTTCGGATAAAGTCTTGGGTGCGCAGAGAGAATGCAGGACCGCATATGTCTCGGCACCGCAGACGCTGCAGAAAACTGCTCGCTTCAGACTTGGGTGTAGCGATTCAATTCGCCTCGAAACTGAATTCCAACCGTTGCAGGTAGAAAGGCCATGTTTCCGGCTCACCTGCCTTGAAAGCTTCGAAAGTAAGCGGTGTCTTGTCAACCATGCTGAGTGGTAGAAGTATCGCCCGCTGTTGCCGATTTCTTCGTCGCGTCAATGTTATTATGTGCATTTATATTAACAAGCTATTTACAGGCTTAGTCCGAAACAGTACATGCTGGAAGACAGCCAGCGGATTCCAGAATGCCGATCAGCACGTGTCCGAGCACGAGCACCGATCTGGGACTAGGCCCCTTGTTCTTCGTCGTCTTCAGCACGCCTTGGCGCATACGTTAGACAGAGCTTCATCGGCTGTCGGAGCACTGCGACTTCGGGTCGACGCTGGACGATAAGCTCCTGAGACAGGTTGGTCTGCGGTCTCCGGAATGAATCTCTTCAACGGATTCCACGTGATTCACGGTAACTGTCTAACTTACTATAGTGGGCTCTGCGGCACCGCAAAGAGTGGAATGACTGATCCACTGCTGCGTTTTGTACAGGCGGTGGTACTGCTTACGATCATCGCAAGAGAGGCCGCTACTGAAAAGATGGAATCAACAACAGTGACGGGGAACTCGGCCAACTCGACATGACAGCACACTCATTCGTGCAAACACCAAGTCATAGTCATGGGGCATCGTCTATTGCAACGCCACCTGTGCCTCCCTAGAAAGACTGGAACCGCCCTGACGTTTGCCTCAGTGGGCTCTGCGGCACCCCAAAGAGTGGAATGACTGACACACTGCTAGCTTCTGCACAGGCGGTGGTACTGCTTACGTCATCGCAAGACAGGCCGCTACTGAAAGATGGAATCAACAACAGTGGCGGGGAACTCGGCCAACTCGACATGACAGCACACTCATTCGTGCGAACACCAAGTCATCGTCATGGGGCATCGTCTATTGCAACGCCACCTGTGCCTCCCTGTAAAGGCTGGAACTGCCCTGACGTTTCCCTCAGTGGGCTCGGCGGCACCGCAAAAGTGGAATGACTGATCCACGGCTACTTTTTGTACAGATTGGTAACAAAACCTGTTGCTGCACTGTCAAAGACAACTCTCTTACACTGTTAGTGCCGCCGAGACCACGGTCCTTGATTGTTACATGCTCTGAGTGCTGGGGTGTGCTTTTGGTGCTTCTACAACTTAGTGGGGATGTGGAGTTAAACCCAGGTCCGACTGATGAAATGTTGAGACAAATTCTTGACAACCAACAAACAATGAGCGTCACTCTTAACAATATTCAGTCTAAACAAGTGCTACTCGAGAACTCTCTAGGAGCAGTCAAAACACGGCTCTCCCTTATCGAGACTAACTTTGAAAGTTTAAACAAGAACAAAGAAGGAGTTGACGAGAACGAAACTCAGGTGCGTAATCTACTAAACCACGTCATTCAACGACTTCAACGAGAAAATGCGAGTTCTGAGAAACTGCTTCAAATTGAAAGGTTCGGTGATATCAATTTCCGACGATTTTTCACATAATGTGCGCGCGATTCGCAAAAACTTTTGGCAAAGCGCTGCTGTTAATAAAGCGAATGGAGATAACGTTGCGCTCATTTTTGATCAATTGAAGATTAACAATGACTTGTACAGTTGGGACCCTGTGAAATGTGAACGCGTGAATTGTGGTCTGAAGCAAGCTAATAACCCCTACAGACTGGTTCCGCAAGAGCAAGATTGACTACTATCGAAGGAAAAACGATTGTGTCTGGTGTCGCTCGACGCGAGAAGCATTACGAACAAGGTTGATAGACTGGAAGAGTGTTTACTCACGTATAACCTCCACATCGTAGTACTAACGGAGACATGGCTCCATCCAGGGGTTCGTGATTCAGAAATTGTCCACCGGGATACCTATTAATTCGTCAAGATCGAGAAGCAAGGGGTGGGGTGTGGCAATGGATATAAAAAATGGAATATCCTTTGTAGCAACTTGATGGAATACCAAATCACGAGAGCATCTGGTGCAAAGTATATATGTTTAGAACGAGCATTTTGGTTGGCGGAATTTATAGACAGCCTAAGGCTCCTCTTCAGTACTTAAGTGATTTACATGAGTACCTTTGTGCAGAAGTTAACGATAGAACTAAACTGATATTGACAGGTGATTTTTACTTACCCGACATCAACTGCATCACGTTAACAAATGATGAGATAGATGAAGAAAGCTCGGAACAGCTGATTGCAAGGCGCACTCAGCTTTGTCTTGACCAATTGGTGCTGGAAGTCGACCCGCATATCCGGAACAAGCGAGTCCTACTCTAGATCTGCTGTTTGTGAGCAATTGCCTAAAACAGTTCAAGGTTACGGTCAGAAGATGGAATTTCCGATCACAAATTACTAGTCTGTACTTATCCACTGTGCAATACTAAACCCCACAAGCGTGTCACTGCTACGGTAAAAAAATTATGCGATTGCCAATGATGTATGTATCCTTGATTATCTAGAAACCCAATTCGACCAACTCAGCCATATGTGCGACGTTGATGAAATGTGGTGCAAGTTTAAAGATATGATAACATATTGTGAAAGGAACTTCGTTCCTGACAGAAAGAAAACAATAAACCGCATGAACCCGTGGATAACGCGAAACATTAAGCACATAAAACGCAGACTGAAGCGGAGACGTAGAAACAAGCTCGAGGTGCAAGAACTATCACGATAATTGACATTAGAAATCAACTCGGCTAGGGCAAGGTACTTCAATATTACCCTACCAAACGTCCTTATACATGACCCCCAAAAGTTTTGGCGATATCTGTCGAGACGAGAAAGCCATGTTTCACAGTTCGAAATTGATGGCGCTATCACAGTTCACCCAAAAACCATATCTTCAGGCTTCAATTATTTTTTTCAGTTGGTATTTTCTAGAGCCCTCGAAGCTGAATGTGAACCAGAAAGTATTGAAGTGCCTGTAATGCCAAACTTGGAGATTACTCAGCCCGGAATCTTATCGTTATTACTGAATCTAAACGGTAAAGAGTCTGCTGGACCTGATGGAATCTCTGGCACAATTTTAAGGAGATATGCAGAGTGGTTCTCGCACTATCTATGTCTAATTTTTGTGGAGTCACTGCGATCCTCACGGCTACCGGATGATTGGCGTTGTGCTAAGATTGTCCTGATTCACAAGACAGGAAATAAACACTTAATCACTAACTACAGACCGATTTCACTGACAAGTACGACATGCAAGTTAATTGAACACGTTATATGCAAGGCGATAAGTAAACACTTAGAAGAAAACAATTTTCTTTATTCACATCAACACGGGTTCCGGGCAAGATTGTCTACGGTAACGCAACTCCTAGAGGGTACCCACGATTTTGCGCTTACTATTAACGATAGACAACAAACTGATGCCATTTTTATAGAACTATCAAGAGCCTTTGACCGTGTGCCCCATCAAAAATTAATAATTAAATTGAAGTCAGTTGGCATTAGTCACGCTTGGATTTCCTGGATTTATGGTTACCTTGTCAAACGCAAACAGTATGTTATACTGAACGGTAGTACCTCTGGTATACTGGATGTGTTTTCCGGAGCGCCACAGGGGTCAGTGCTTGGCCCACTTGCTATTTTTGACTTATGTAAATGATTTGCCGGCTTGTGTTGATCCAACTGTGAAAGTGAGACTCTTCGCCGAGGACTGCGTCATATATACAAACATAGCTGGATCTGAGAGTCAGATAATTCTTAACAAATGATTGCAAAACATAAGCCTTTGGTGTAAGAGATGGGGTATGAAAATCAATCACGACAAAACTGCTGTTATCACTATCACTAACAAGGAAAACCCGTTAGACTTTTCATATACGTTAGATAATACAACTATTAATAAAGTAAATGAAATAAAGTACCTGGGAGTTACAATCTCCAGTAACCTTAAGTGGGAGACACATGCCACAAATGTATGCAGTAATGTATTTAAGAAGTTGGGCCATTTGAGAAGAACATGAAAAACTGTACGTCTGCAACTAAACTGTCAGCATGCAAAGGCACTGGTCAGACCAGTGTTGGAATATGCCAGTATTATCTGGAGTCCGTATCAGGATTACCTTGACAATAAGCTGGAAAAAGTTCAAAGGATCGCAGTAAGGTTCATCTATACTAATTACTCATGGAGGGCTAGCGTTACCGCTATGCTTGCGAACGCAAAGTTGGACACCCTAAAAGATCGAAGAAAAATTGCAAGCCGAAAGTTTTTGTACGCAGTGTACCAACAACAAATAAATATAGCACAAGAAAAATACCTCAAGGCCCCCTTCGTGCACTCAAGAGCGAACCAACCATAACAAGACGATCAGGCCATATTCAGCCAAAAACACATTTAAATATTCCTTCTTCCCCCACGTTATGGATTAATGGAATAAGTTACCAGAATAAATCGTAAATAGTGCATCAGCGCAGTCTTTTGCCGAGACTCTCACTTCTATGCACAAGCATAACATTCCGATTATACGTTTTTCTTTTTTAGTCAGATATTAAGCTGATGAGCACAGATACGGTGTGTTTAAAAAAGGTTTATTGACATGAATTCAAAGGCACTGGACACATACGTAATATACAGACTGGTCTTCAAGCTTATTTACATTATTTGGACCCTTCGATGCAACGAGCACACTTTACACAGGAACTGAAAATAGTATATTCTCCCTCACGCAAAAATGGCATACCACAAACACTGATTCAGGTGGAAAAAAATACGTGAGAACAGACAAAAGCGTAAAACTCGAATGCCATTTCCCTAAAGGTTTTATCACACCAAGGGAAGTGGCGCGAAAGAAAGAAGGATTCGGCCATTGGCCAACCGGACGTAGAGGCAGGACCATCGTCTCAGGAACTCTTGCCCTCCCAGCCAAAAGAGTTCGCGGTCTAGATAACAGTATAAGGAACCACGCAGAGACGGGACTGGAGAGGCCATATGGCTCGCGTACGACGCAGTTGAATCACAGCAGCACAACGATTCTGCCAAAGCACATGCTGGCCGACTGCTAAGAGGACGAGGAAGCGAAGCCTCCTCGAGGATAGCGGCGGCCCGAGACGTAGTCCATGATGCCATGAATTGCACGAGGACATCAGAATAATCGCGCAACGCTTCCAAGTCGCAAAGAAAACATAGGGA
>JAZHYW010068904.1:0-57804 GCA_037355805.1 Ixodes ricinus
ACGTTCGAAATTGGAATCCTCGGCCACCGACCGATCCCCCTATCCGTAATGGGCAAGTTCTAAATTTTACCTACTTTCAAGGGCTCGGTCACGCCCGTCTTGATCGAGTGTCTGTGCCTTTGGATTTAGTTTCCCTTTGTCAAGATTATCATGTTAGTCCAGCGTCCTTCAGCGACCATTGTCTGGCTAAGTTTCCCTACGTAGTAAAAATGAATCTAAAAAAGTGTTTCATTGGGAATTGTGGAAGTTAAACGCAAAACCGCTGCAAGACGAAATAATCATGCGACGAGTTCAGGCAGCGATAGAACGAATGACAGACGAGGGACAAATCAGCTGGGCATGGGTCAAAATAGGAAATATTTAAACAGGATATAAAGATAATGGCCACAGAAAAGAGCTAGCGTCGCTAAAACGAAGAAAGAAAAATAGAAGAGCCAATGCGCTCGAACTTGCAGACCCTTAAAAAAGAAGAATGGCGATCGTCGGCAGCTCTTAAGGACGATATTTTTTATATTTGAGAGAAAAACTCGAGCTGTTTGATAGAGGCCGATATTGCTGCACGCTTGTGCGAGCAAGAGCCGACAGGCTGATGGGGGGCGAGGAGCCTACAAAGCGAGCTCAAGGCGTATGGAAAAAAAGTAGGCCCGTCGTAATGAGATTGCAGAAATTGAACACGATGGGATCGTCACAAATAATAACGCCGAAATCGAGCGGGCATTTTTTTTATTACTTCAGCGCATTATATTTTTTCACTCCTGCCAATCTAAGAGGGGTTTAAAAGTGATTTTTTGCCGTTCATGCTGAGATTCGTCGACGAAACGAAATCAGTTTTAGAAGGACCAGTACGTATATGAGAAAGTCAAGACGGCAATTGAAGCTTTTGAAACCCGGGAAGTCCCCTGGACCGGACGCGCTAAGTGTGGCGTTGTATAAAGCCTTCAAGCATACGCTGTCTCCTGTTTTTGTGGATGTTTGTCAACGAAGCTTTTCACGCAAACACTCTTCCACCTTCTTTCCTAACGGCTCATACCGTCTTGAATCCTAAGACAGAAGATGTCACCGAACTTAGGCAAGTCACATCCTACCGACCCATCAGTCTGACCAACGTTGACTACGAAATCCCAATGAAACTTTTAGCAAGAAATTTGCAAAGTGTAATAACCCAACTAGTTGGTTCTGACCAAACACGTGGAGATAAAGGGTAGGACAATTTTCACAAATACGCCCATAGTGAGGTGCGTCCCCGAGTGTTGCAATGCCATGCATTCTCGCGTTACTGTGCTTCGGGTGGATCTTGAGAAAGTTTTTGATCGGGTACATCATGTCGTCCCTATCGCTGTTCTTGATCATGTGAACGTAGGATGTTATACGGGAAGGTTCGCATGGCGTACAGTGGCTGTATGACTAGCCTAATAGTAAATAAGTCAGTCGGAAAACGTATTCAGGTGCAGCGTTCTGGGCGCCAAGGATGTATTTTATCTCCCCTTCTTTTGCATATACAAAGAATCATTTTGTTTAAGTATTATCAGAAATAGTAGATTAAGTGGATTTAAAACATTCATCGGAAGTGAGCGTTACGGCCTACGCGGATGTTATCGCCTTGTTTTGTTCAAACCAATAAAGCGTTGTCGAAGCGGTTATTATAATCAAGTGCTTCTGTAATGTGTGTTGGAGTGCAGTAAAGTGGGACAGGTGTCTAGGTTTTTGGCACGGAGACTGGTTTTCAACGCAGAGCGTTCTCGCAAATATAAAATGGGTGAGCACTCCAGTAAATTATTTAGGTGTGCCCCTGGAGTACTACCGCGATAGTGAGCCTTACTGGAGCAGTCAGGTATTGGAGCTCCGTGAAAAATCAGAAAAATGGAGGGTGAGTGTTTTTTTTTCTATTTTTACGCGTGCCACAGTTTGCAACTTGTTTCTTGGGAGCGAGCTATTTTACGTGCTGCAAGTGTTACATTATTCCCAAGTGAATGTAAAGAAATTGCATCGCGTTTTCGCAGTATTTATTTGGGGCTTCTCTTGGGCAGAAAATGAGCAGAATTAATCTTTTCCGTCGTGTCTGCGAGGGTGGACTAGGCTTGTCGTACCTGTTTCTGCGTCAGGTAGTAAATTATTTTAAATTTTTTCTTGATACAAGTAATCTGTTTTGGAGAACTGTGTGCCAAGTAAGGCTAGGTCGGGCTCTGCCAGAGTTTATAATTTTTTCGTCAAGTGAGTCAGGGAGCCAGGAGGCATTCATGGGTATATCAAAGATTTAGTTGCATGATGCCAATTTTTAGCAGCCCGTGTTTTCTCGGGAACATTTGAGTAAAGTAACACGCCAAAGATTGTGGAAAGATGTTTGTGATGTTGTTTTCCCTGCCCTATGTACAGAGTCTTGTTCTCTTCAGGCACAGGCCTGGACGTTTTAAAAGGGTCAAACGAATGCAAGTGCCTCCTGGTGTCAACACTTTTTTCTTTAATCTGCACAGCGGTACTCTGCCAGTAAAGACGTGGAGAGAGGAGAAGAGCCTGTTCGTTCCCTGGGTCCACTCTTTTGTCTGTAAAAAGCCGGAGGCAGTTTAACATGTGTTCGTGGAGTGCTGGGATGTTGTATTTTTGTGGGACGTTCTTCAACGCACCCTAAGAAAAGAGTTACAGCTAGATCCACATGGGATCAAGTACCTGTCTGCAGAAGACGAGGGTGGTGTACCGTACGATCTTGTAATGTTATTAGGTTTACATAAAATCTGGCAATCTCGGACGGCCGTGCGCCATGCTGACAGAAATGCGTGCGAGGCACGGGAGTGCTTTCGTGAAAGCATTATTTCATTTGTTGAAGTTTTCATGGTCCAGCAATTATTCCTCTGAGTGGCTGCCGCAAACAAAACGGCTGTTGGCGACGGAGAAGATTTAACCTCATGATGTTAACAAAAAGCTGGCTGGCATTTTTATACCTTTCCTTGTATCAGTGTGTCGTGATTGTGCTTGTGCTTTCATCCGGCGATGAAGGAAAAGAAAAAAAAGATTGAATTGTGTGTCGCAACTTGTGTATTGTGCGTGTGTCGTCTGGGTTCGAATTCCTTGACTATGTTGAAACGCATAATACGTGTGCAAATGTGAAATAAGCGCTGTTCATATGTGCATGTAATAAACGTGGAAAAGATCTACCCCAGCAATAACATTTTTCACCAATTTTGAATGTTACGTTCACTAGCGCCACCTGTGTGTGTAAGGGCGCAATTTAGTAATAAAGAAGGTAACGGCGCAACAAGTCCCAGTGACCTAAATGCAAGGGTGCAAAAGCAGTCTTGTACACGTTACTAAAAAAAGTAATCGATTACAATTACTATTACTCTTGGCTAAAAAGTATTCGATTAGATTACTTGATTACTCAACAGCAAAAGTAATTGGACATTACTTTAAGAAGTAACCGTTACTTTTCCGATTACTTTATAGTGTGAAGACTTACATCTTTAGCGCTCATAACAATGAACTACTTCCAACCTCAAAACCTTGCTTGTCACAAAGACCACGTAGGGGAAATACAAGATCTTGACGTGTATTTGAACTGGCTTTGTTATATTTTGCATCCGCTTTAGACATTCTTCGGTTCTGGTTCTCCTAAGGGCTGCGAGTAGGTAGCGTAAGCAGGATTGTTTTTTATTTTTATTTCTATGTGTGTGTGGGTGAGGGGGCTAGTGAACGAAGAACTTACAAAGCTACATTCTGCTCCCTCAAACTTCGCCCTGAATGGCCTTTGTCACGCCCTGGGCTTAGGCTTCCCAATCCCAACTAGAAAAATATAAACAAGAAAAAAAAAACGTACATTTCACAAAAACTATAGACCTTTTCTTCTTATTCTCGCCCCTGACCGCCAAGTAGGCATATCCGGTATGGGCGACGACAAAATATCAAAACGTTTCAACCTGCAACTAGTAAAGAAATAGAGGGGAGGCAAAACGAAAATGTGGGACGGTTACGTTTATCTCCTACAGGCCTTTTATTGGCGTGGCGACGGCAAAACAATGTTTTCGCCCATACTGGAAGTGACGACAATTCAAGATGGCGGCGCCCTTGCGAAAAAGGTCTATAGATACAAAGGGGTTGACCTCGTTTCCTACAGATCCGCAAAAATCTTTTTTTTTTCTGTTCGAAAAAAGAAGCAAATTTTATTTTGTCATTTCAGAAAAAAAAAAGGTGTGTGCGAGGGGGGGGGGGGGGGGGGTCCCGTGGAAAAATAGTAATGGTTACAAGTAATTTTTATTACTTCAAAAAGTAATCAGATTACTCGTGTGATTACTGCCTAATCAAAGTAATCAACTGATTACAAAATTACTCCAAAGAGTAATTGATTACAAGTAATTTGATTACTTGTAATGCGTACGGTACAAGTCTGGTAGTCCTGAGGTTCAACATTGAGGAACTAACTGGAGGTGCGCAAACGTTGCTCCCCTCCCCATTAGTTTCCCAGAGGACTAATGGTTGTTGCAGCGCATTTGGTACCCGGAGGGACTGAGTCGCGCTTCCTTTTTCTTACAGCGTACGTCCATAAAGTTTCAGTTCGTAGTCCCCTCAGGGTTCAACCCAACTTCTTTCGGCTTTGCGCAAAGGTCTTTGTGGTCTCATGCGTTTGTATAAAAGTGTTTCCACTTTTTTTCTTCTATTGGTTTGTTAAGGGCAGTAAAAACAGGGGCGGATTTGGGGGGGGGGGGAAGGGAGGCGGGAGCGACCGCCCTCCCCCCCCCTTCTCACCTTAAGCTTCCCAAGGTCCACTTTGTTTTAATGAAATCATTGATATACACCAGCCAAAAGTTTAGATGTTGGTGAAATAGCAAATTTTGGACCAGAAAAATACATCCCGGCAAGGTTTCGACCGTAACATCATATCTCAGCAGATTGCCTACCACAGTGCTCTTGTCCAACGCGGCTCCCTACCTCGGCTGGTAGAACTTCCGTTTCCGGTACAAAGGCATACTTTACGTCACGGCCACGTGGTTTCACATGTTGTTGGCGGAGTCCGGTCGAGTCGAAGAGAAAAGCAGACGGGAGGTAATAAAACAAAAACTGATTCCTGCTCCAGGTTCTATGAACATTAAAGATTAATTGGGGTCTTCATTTGAAATATAAACTGGGAAATAATCTTATCGTACCTTTAACGAAAAAATGAAGCGGCTCTGTATTTGAGGAAACGCAATTATATCGTCTTCATTTTGCCTCTAGGATCTCGAATATTGAGATTGTTTTTCGATTTGGTGCATGAAGGCTGCAGAAGCCTCATTTACAAAGTACCGCTTTCTTCTTTCCTTCCCGAAGCATGACGTCATAAAAGGAGTTTTCGGAATCTCCACCCTCGCGCATCTTCAGCACCTATCAAAGCTACGCACTCCCACTCTTGCTATTTTCAAAAACGTAAATTAAAATGCTTTACGACGAGCGCCAATGCGGGGAATATACCTGTCAAGCTTGAAGTTGTACGCGCTGACCACGCGAGCAGCACGCTCTTGGCGGCCTAAGCCTCCTTTTATGACGTAACAACTGGTCGGAGGTTTTTCCTGTTTTCTCGCATTTAGTTAGATCTTCGGGGAAAACGAACGTGACATTCCAATTTTCGGGATAATACTACGTTAGAATCTCCCTCTATCATATTCCCACGCAGCACAAGACGTCGAGTTAACGTCAAAATAAGGTCCTCGACGTTGGGCGACGTCGAAGTCCTTAACAAACTTTTTATCGACGGAATTGGTACGTCCACATGAGAGGTTTTGACAATGTCAAACACGCGACGTAACGACGACGTCATAAGCTTCACCTCGACGTCTTCAACAGTAATCGACGTCTGTTCAACGTCTTGTATGAGAAGTTCTTTGAAAGTCGAGCACGAGACGTCATGAAAATGTCCTGAGCAACTCCTTGACGTCTTCGACATTAATCGACGTTAGTTCTACGTTTTCTCCGGGAAGTTCTCTCAACGTCGAGCACGAGACGTCCCAACAATGTCCTGAGCAACACCTTGACGTCATTGACATTACTCGATGTCAGTTCTACGTTTTTCCGGGAGGTTCTTTGAACGTTGAGCGCGAGACGTCGCAACAATGTCTCAGCAACACCTTGACGTCATTGGCAATAATAGACGTCAGGTCTGCGTTTTCTCCGGGAAGTTCTTTGAACGTGGAGCACGAGACATCCCAACAATGTCCCGTGCAACACCTTGACGTCATCGACAATATTCGACGCCATGTTTACGTTTGTTTTGGGAGGTTCTTGTAACGCTGAGCGCGAGACGTCCCAACAATGTCTGAGCAACACCTTGACGTCATTGGCAATATTAGACGTCAGTTCTACGTTTTCTCCGGGACGTTCTTTGAACGTGAAGCACGAGATGTAGCAACAGTGTCCTGAGCAACACCTTGACGTCATCGACAATATTCGACGTCAGTTCTACGTTCTTTTTTTTTGGGGGGGAGGTTCTTTGAACGTTGAGCGCGAGACGTCCCAATAGTGTCTGAGCGAACACCTTGATCACCCTAAACAAGCGCCTTATAGAGCCCAAGGTGCTGTCACATCACTTCTAAAAGTTCTCGTCAATATCAGCATTTTTTATACTGTGCATGGAATCCACATTTCAACCTGGCTGAGCTGCTGAAATCTCTTACAATATTATCACTCTCGTGAATGTTTTTTTAGCAGGAATTGCTTGAAAAGCCGATAATTCGCAACAAAAGCCAGGACTTAGCTCGGAGTCAGCGGGGCTGTTTACAGCATTTTAGCGTTTCTAACTCAATATCAGCGTCTTTGAAGCTGTAAGAGAATGACAATAATGTAAGAGATTTCTGCAGCTAAGCCAGGTGGAGGGGTGGACAGCATGCACAGTATCGAAAACGTTGTCATTGACGAGAAATCATGAAAGTGATATGACAGGTTCTTGGGCACTAGAGGACGCTTGTTTAGGGTGACTCCGAATTACACCAAAATTTGCCTAACCATGGAAGTGGTCGAAATTAACCGATCACTAGGAAGAACACCGTTCCCATGATTCCTGGACAGCGGGCCGGGGCGTTTGGGAGATTTAGCAAATGGGCTATTCCGTCCGAATATTCGCGACTCCAGCGAACTATAGAGGGCCGCTGGTCAGGAGAAATGGCGGACGAAGAAGGAGGTCGTTTTCGTCATTCAACACGCGGACCACCATAAATGTCTTGCACTGCAGCGTAAAATCGGTGTTACATATGAAAGCAAAGCGATTTTTCGACGGTGAAACCTTTTCCTGGTCAGTGCGTAGGAATGACACGGCGGAAGCATAAAAGTAATTACTGGGAACGATGTTTGTTTCTATGCTGCCTATGCGAGAACCAAGCCGCGATAGCATGACGACAGAGTCGAAACGACCTCCTCTGAGCTTCTCGGCGTTGCCGCTACGCGGCGTCGATTTCGCTGGAGTCGCGAATACATGCTTTCGTGAACATCCCTTCGAGCAGCGAAGCCACCAGATTCGGTTGACTCCATTGTTCCACGGTGACCCATGTCTAGACGGGTGTTAATTGACATCCCGTTCAGTCTAGACATATGCTCGACTTTTATGGTCGTTACATGGGACGCTATTTCAATGTTGACATGACGTTATCACAGACGTGCGCTCGACATTTTATGTGGTTAAATGGGACGTTATGTTATCGTTAATGATGTTTTCAATTGACATCCCGTTCAGTTTAGACGTATACCCGACGTTTTATGGTTGTTAAATAAGACATTGTGTCAACGTCGATATAACATTATCACTTGACTTCCCGTCAAATTCAGACGTGCACTCGACGTTCTAAGGTCGTTAAGTAGGACGTTATGTCGAAGTAAAATCCACCCTTTTTCCCAGACATTAGCCTTTTCATATTACGTCGAAAGGACCTGACGTTCAGACTTTCGACGTTCTTTCGACATGTGGTTCCTGACGTCATCACCTTCTTTCGACGTCTTTTCAACGTGTCTGTGCTGCCTGGGTTCTTTAAAAGTGTTTCAGCTTCCCCTTAAGAGTGAACGGAGTATTCGCTGTGAGAAGCTCGCTACGGGCACTTCTGTTTTGCTCACCATGGGTAGTGCATCGGCTACCCACGTGGTTGATTTAAAGTTTTATAGTGCATAGAAGCTTGGAATCGCACGTGCTTTCCAGTGTGGAGGAAGTTGAAGTATCATTAATCTGGGTTCTGAAAGCAGTCCACCAGGAGGCGGTACCCAAACCTCTCGTCGCGGATAGCTGACTGCAGCCACAGAAGGTTGTTCGGGAATACTGGGGATTTTCTCCACATGTTTTTGAAGCGTTTTCTCTGGCTTCGTCTCTAAACCGCCAGGTGCTTTGAATATCTGATCCGCTTGAGGAAGCTGGCGAGGCCAACCTCCCTCAAATACTTTCTGTTCTAGCCGCTAGGTGCCGTTAATTTGTTTTTAACTCGCCGAAATAAGCTACACCTAGAGTATCAGCATTCATTTCCCCGGTTTTCTTTCGGGCTCTTCTATCTTGGTGCTCAGCACGAACACTGAGCGGGACTAGCGAACTTTACGATCAAAAGATGCGAATTTATGAACTTTAGGTACAATGTAAGGAAGGTTATATAGGCCACAGGGGTTTGCGTTGTCGCGTACTGTTTACATGTGTCTGGAACACGGAAATTCCTTTCCTGCGATTTCGGATCAAGCTTCAGATAATTGGCAACGACGATCTCAAGTACCAAGGTGGCTGGATTGTCGCTACGCTGAAGCGTCGTTGCGTATCTAGTGGTTCTAATCAAAAACATCACGTACGTTTTTTTTTAACTTGTTTGCAAAACGCTTTTTCTAATTCACTGTTCGGTTTCACAAATATACATGTCTTGCAAGTGATGCCATCGCACCACGTTGGTAAACATTGTTACTTTCTTTCTCTTTCCGAACAACAGAAATCAAATTTGGTAGTGCGAAATGTAGCAAAATGTACGCTGAAAAAGGCTCAGCAGCAAGGCCACTAAAATGGCAGCTGATGTGGTGTCAGGGTAAGACATGCATTAGTTTGTCCACCCTGACAGCTTCGTATTCACATTCATAAAACACACAACTACGTCGTGTCGTCAGCGCGCGTATCTCGAGGACAAAAGGCTATGGTCGCATGACCAACTGAAAGTTCACCGGAGTGAACTTTTAAAATGAAGAAAGAAATTACAAGGTCGAATAGACGGAATGGAAAGTGTTTTTTGTTCTTACAACGTGCAAAAACGGGATAAAGAGGAGTAGTATAACAAAAGAGAAGATATTACTGCAAGGGCGTCGATTACTGCGCGAACGCAAAATGAATAAAGTGCGCAACCCTTCGTAACCTTTTTGGTCGGGATCAGAATGCCTCCAGACAAGTGACAAAGTAAAACAAAACCGAAGCCCAAAAACAACCGGTGCACCAGAATGCTTTTTTTTTTTTGCGTAAAAATGAGCGAAACATATAGCCTGTTTATACGAGACATTAACCCACAGTTCTCGCAATGTCGTCGCTCGAAAGAATCGACGTTAAGGCTTCAAACCACGTCCAAGCTTGACTCACACACGTCACGGACCCTATACCGAATCCCTCTGCACAACAAATGGCGCCTTTGTCTCGGCGATTGAGTTAGCGGGATCCACAGTACTACTGCAATAAGCTCTCGCCACGCCCGCTAAGCAAACGGTAGGGTTGTGTTTTGCTTTGCCTGGCTCGCGCTTCAACGATCACGCTGTTATGTGCATTAGTTCGGAGCTTAAAAAATAAAAAGCAACGGCGGCAAAAAAAAGAAAAAAGCACCGCATCGAGCGAAAACCTTCAAACTAAGCACCTTTCCAAAAAAACGCTCCTAGGCCACCGCCATGTTGCTGATGCTGATGCGGCTGGTGCGACTCTTGTGCCCTCTATCAGCTAGAAATTTTCTGCCACTCTCTTGGACTGTGAAGACTCCGCTCAGCGCGGTTCTCTACCTACGTTTTTGCGATTTTGCATTCGACGTTTTCTCGACCCTCTTGAAAGTTTCCATTAATTTTTTTTTTTATGGGTGCTGAGTACCCTTTCTGTCTTATCTTCCATTGTAAGAAATAAGGCTGGTAAGTGCCTGCCATTCAAGCTTTTCTGCTTGACATTCACGGGAAACGAAGGAGGCGGAGGACGTCGAACGACCCTCGACGCGGTTTTGCAAACATTGTTGTCCCCCCCCCCCCCCCTTTCCAGAGATAATCCGCGTAGAACCCTCAGTCATCTCCAAAAATAGTTGTCCGGGTTGGGGTGGGAAACGGGTCAGCCGCGTTCGTTCTTTTGCCTTGGTGCTGCTGTGAAAAAGGAAGCTCTCCCCAAAACGTGCCCCAAAACGAAGTCATCTTGGATTCCGTCCCATCGTCATGATGTGACTGTCGCCGACTGTGACTGTGTTATTTGAGATCCTTCTGAAATAAATTATTTTCGGATAACACTGCATCGTGGGGTACGCACAATATATTGTTCGAATGTTAACACTTTCTAAATTGTATGTCCGTGTCCTGTCCATCGGTAAACACCTTATTTGTGAGCGTGAAAAATGCATGCCTTTCGGCTCTCTTCTGTTGTAATTTATTTTTGGCAGCTAAGCGCTTTGTCGTTTGACATGCGGCGAATCGCGCGGCGCCGTCAAAACTTATCGTAAAAAAAAAACACAAAAACTATAACATTCCAGTCGCATTCGTTTTGTCGCGCGCGTATCTAACAAAAAGTAGTTTATAGGTTTCTTATTGCTTTTTTTTTTCAAATGTGGTACAATGCTTTTTTAGTGACCTCGGGAAAATACATGCACCATGAAACACAAAATACAGCGGGAAAAGACGAGAATTTAGCCGCCAGTAGTGTTTGAAACTGCGCCTATACGCAGGCTGCGCCTATGGAAATCACAGTCCTCTTGGTTAGGGTTAGCAGGGACGCCGGTGAGAGTCTATCTATCCTCAAACCCAGTGAATGGGCACGAAAACGGTTTGCTGCCCCTGGGGTCGAGTGTTTCTTGGCAGTCTCGAACGAAGTGATTTACAGCGCGCGTCCCTGGTTTTGAGAGGGTATGTCAGTGCTGCCCGACTGCGCTGGGCTGTGAGGTTTTCAAGTCAGTGGGCTGTGGCAGCCTGCGTAGGCGCACTTCCGGACGCTGGTGGAGGCTAAGTTGCCGCGTTCTATTTTTTATTTTGTGTTCTATGGCGAATAGAATTTTTCGGGGTTTTTAAGATTGCACTGTACTATTTTTGGAACAAAAACAAAGAAATGAAAGCTGTTTTAGTGAGTCCGTGCACGACAGAACAAATGCAACTGGAATGTTTGTTTCATTTTATGTTGATCTTTTTGCGGCACTGTACACTCATCCGTGTCAATCTACAAAGGTCTTAGCCGTTGAAAATATTTGACCACACCGGATATCCGAACTGC
The DNA here is from genome assembly GCA_037355805.1 of Ixodes ricinus. Classification (NCBI taxonomy): domain Eukaryota; kingdom Metazoa; phylum Arthropoda; class Arachnida; order Ixodida; family Ixodidae; genus Ixodes; species Ixodes ricinus. Next base: position 11,402 of record JAZHYW010068904.1, read on the forward strand.
ATGGATATTCCCCGCCCACAACATCAAATTCAACGAGTCTCATCAATCGAACAACATGTATGTGTAACGGTACCCCACCCGAACAGAATTTGATGGTAAGTTTTACACCCGAGAAAGACAATCCGCTGCCGCGGGAGCGGATCCGCTCTCGGCGGCGGCGGCGACGAGACGGGTTGCCGTTTACATCGATTCCCCTCGAGCGGCGGCGGCGGCGTCCGACTGCGGCAGCTATTCTGCGCTAACATCCCTGTCAAATATGACGTAGAAGTCGCGAGAGTTCTCACCTCGGAGGCTCGGCCGTCTCTCCCGGGCGCTGCTGCTCCACGGAAGATCGTGACGTAGGCAGCGTCGTGCTGGCGCAAGAATGTCGCTTCCGGTGAGCGAAACGCCCCGTTCGGCGGCAGAAAGCCGCGTTTTCCGCCCAGCGTTTCGCCCCAGCGGCATAGCTGGGCAGATTCGCTGGCGGATCCGCAAGTTATAAACGTACCAGGTCTCAAATAACCACAGCGTTTCTGCCGCTATTTCAGTGTCATCATAGTCACCTCGCGACAATCGGAACGTGAATCCGGTGCGTTCTTGGAGAACCATCCGTAGAAGGCGAAGATGCTTATTCCTCAGCTCCAGTGGCGTTCCACAAGGGGGCGGACTGCCTCGGTGCAGCGCTCAGTGCAGTATCACAGCGGGCCACGAGACCGGGGGGGGGGTGTGGTGGAGTCGCGGCGGGCCACGCGAGAGCGGGGAGGGCGGCTGGTCACGGCGGTCTACCGCCCCGGATTCCACTGACATTCGTGACGCTGGACCCTAGTGTCACTACTGATTAGTGCACTCTACTGGACCCGACCCTATCAACTATTTTTCGCGAAAACCGGGAACATCAGCCGGGAAGGCTTTTGGAGATTATCTCAACGGAAATAATCTTCCAAGAACGTCGAACTGCCTGCGTCGCGGGCTGCTTGACGTTCGCTCTTCGTCGTTCATTTCCTGCGAAGGCCGAGCAGGCTACGAGCCCTGGTATTCCCTGGTTCTCACAGTGGAAGATAACACACAAAGGGTAAGCATCCTAAACAGGCAAATAAAGTAAAAACTTCCAAGAAAAGCCGGCGAACTCCGAATGCACAATGCAGGTGGGAGTCACGCTGATCAGGTTTCCACAGCTCAGGCGGGTGTCAGAACTTTCTGGCTGACAGGGGTCGCTCTAGTCGCAAAATGGCGGCGGCCAGAGAGGCCCCTTACGTAACGGACGCTGCGAGTCGTTCCAACCAATCCAACGCTGAGAGCGTGTCACGTGACTTCGCACTCCGTGCGTCGCCGCGCCCCTCCAGAAGGCCACGTGATACTCGCACGAGATTCGGATCGGCTTCGATGGTCTCGTGGCGTCACCTGCAGTCTATGGTAATGTGAAACGGTGCATGGTCAGCATGGCCCTTCCTCCATGTGTTTAGTTGCAGCGTCTTCGAATCGACCTAAGCGGATTTGGACATAGCGATGGTAGGAAGCCAACTGGGAAAAAGCAAAAAGAGAGAAGGGAAGCAGAGCAGAGCTCATTTATGACCTTTATCGGATGCACGTTCACGATTGGTATACTGGCCGGGTTCCATCAACACCACCTAGATAAGCGGAAGGCCTCCATACCGTGATCGAACCGTCATCACAGTCAGATTGATCGAGTCTTGAGATTGGGCGCGAATGATGCGTCAGTGTTCGGCCGGGGCTCGTGCTCAATCAGCGCGTTGAAGGTCGAACTCGGGCCCAATAGCCGAGTTAGCCGATGCTTCGATTATTCTTGGTGGTGTTGGTTTTATAGATCATCGGTGCCCGGGTCGGGTGGTGGGGAGGGGGAGGGGGGTTTGCATCCGAATTTCACGCACGCTCGAACGATTCCTCCGCCCACATGCCGCACATGGTAAACAGAGGGCGGCATATTTTTTTGTTTGTTTCGTTTTTGCTTTTGGCGAGCGATTGGAGGCGAACGTGATTTTCATGACAACATATGGTCGAGGTGAAAGCTGGTTGTGGGCGGCGGCTTCAAATCGTATGGAAGGCAGGCAACGTATCCGACACGTCGAAAGACAATGGGTTATTCAAAAGAAGAATGATGGCGTAGAGTGCACTGGTCGTCATCTTCAATGTTCTCCCTAACCTCCCCCCCCCCCCCCAACCCGGGCCTCCCTATTACAAGGGTATATAGGCATTTCGTGTTGCCTCACGGTCGGTCTGGCGACGACGTGGCAAAAATCCTCGGTTTCATTATTTTTCTTTTCGTTTTTTTTTGTGGTTGAAGCTGGGTGATGATGTGCGCAATCGTGATATCGTAATATGCGCTAAAACCAGCAATGGTAATAACCTTAAGGATGAAAGTGGGTGTCTCAAATGTTCGCTTGGTTTTCTAATATTGTTTCATATCAGGGTGACGGTATGCAGGCCGTGATAGAAATTGCAGCTTCGTAAAAATACAGTGCAGCAGAACACTAACAGTCCGCGGAAGTCAGGAACTAGGAAGCAAAGGGTTATTAGAATGATTCGTAGTTCATTCGTCCACTGCAATCCGCGACATTGGGCTTTGGTTGCACCCGGCTTTATGACTATTAAAAAAGATGATCTGGCTGGTTCCTCTCAACAAAGTCAAACTAACGGTTTCTTGCTTTAATGTAATTTTGTTTAATGAATCCAAGCATCAACCAAATTAAGAAGCGATTTTCTACGCAGAGGAAAGGACTAGCGTAAACGTTGAAGCCAAACTGCTTTTAGTCCAACACTTACGAAGTGGGCTCGGACTCCACGACTCATAGAGGTGTGAGATAGAGTGAGGTTTTCTTCGTCCTCAATCTATCTGTCATGTTGACTGGTGACCTCTTCAACCTTCTGAACTGTCCGAGTAAGGCAGGTGCCTTACCTGAGAGGGTTGAAATTGCGCAATTCGTTGTATTCATTTCAATTACAATCTCAATGTACGATTGAAATTGCGCAATATGTTTCCTTTGAGTTCGGATTAGATTCTACAAGCTCCAGGTCCTGTGTGCAAAGAGCTGTTGACATCCCCATCACAACGCACGGTGAACTCCCGCTGCCCTTGAAACGGTAATAGGCGAATGAAGAGTATAACGTATACCTTCGGCACTCGTGGCGAAGTTACTTGAACCAAAATATCGTTTGTGACTGGCAATTCAGGGCCCTGCAAGGCCCACGAAGCCAAGGTATAGACAAGCCTGATCGTTTTTTCTTCTTTATAATCTGTCAGGTTTTAAATTGCCAAACAAGTGCCAGAGTTAGGCTTAATGGCTTTGTTTGTGCGGTTGTCTGCTGACCTTTTGAGAGTTCAGTTTCCTACCAAAGGCCAGAATTAAGCTTTACTGAAGGTTGTTCGGTTATCCAATGGCATCTATGACTCGTGTACTGCTAAAGTTGAGGCTTGGGCTAGTTGGTATGGCATATTCGAGCAAAGGACGAGGGACCAGATGAAGAAATACAGACTTAGCGCTGACTCACATCTAAATATTATTGATCGAAACGAGTGCTATATATGAGAAAGGGCGCCATCAAGAACAAAAAGAGAAAAGAAGGAAGGGATAATCAGCTTACAAAAACAGGCGTACATTAAAAAAAACGCTTCAAAAAACCGTGAAAGATAATGTGCACAATTGCTAGTTATGGTGTAAGGAAAGCAATCTATTTTCTTGAGAGGGCGATTAAAAGACGGCTGACACAGGCATTACCTAATCTTGCGATTTCTAAGGCATCACGAATTCCACCTGTAAGGTGGCCACGGGACGTTTTACAACCTCACGTCTTTGAAACTCCGGCACGTAACGACAGTCACTACAGTGGATGCCGAGGTGACCAGATGATCACATGAAGACACATTTATTTCATTTATTTTATTTTATTTATTTATTAAACCTCAAATGCCCCAAAGAAGGGGTATTACATGAGGGTAGTACGAAACGTCAAAAAATTTCTTCGATGAATGCCTTGAAATGGGCGGGGTTGGAGTGGAGCACGGCGTCGGTGGGCAGATCGTTCCAATCCTTTGCTGTCTGGCAGAAAAAATGAAAAAAGATGCGCAGTGCAGCGGGCATGGGGGGGGATAGACAGCTTCCTGATGACTGATGCGGCATGAAACGCGGTGAGCTGGTGCGATAACAGAGCTGCCAAGTGATGAGTGATAAAACTTGTGAAAAAGACAGAGCCTGAAAATTTTGCGCCGTGATTCGAGGTTAAGAAGATTAGCTTGAGATTTAAGTGCGGTGACACTGCTATGATAAGAGTAGTCTGAGTAGATGAATCTTGCTGCGCGATTGTGCACGGTTTCGAGCGTTTTAGTAAGATTAGATTGATGTGGGTCCCAAACAGCAGATGCGTATTCTAGTTTGGGTCGGACTAGTGAGAGGAAAGATAGTAGTTTTACCGATGGAGGGGCTAAGCGTAGGTTGCGACGTAGAAAGCCAAGGACGCGATTCGCGTCATTAGCTATGTTCGTTATGTGAGATGACCAAGTTAAATCGTTTGAAAAGGTAATGCCTAGGTATTTATATGAAGGTACAGGAGATATGAGTGAACCACAAATGACGTAGTTAGGAGATGGGTAAAATTGCCTATGATGAAAAGAAACGAGGGATGTTTTGTTAGCATTCAAAGACATAAGCCACCTAGCACACCAGGCCTCGATATGGTGAAAATCAGACTGCAGGGCGTGAACGTCAGTGCTGTTATTTATAGGACGATAAACAACGCAGTCGTCTGCGAATAAGCGTATGTTAGATGAGATATTAGCAGGTAGGTCATTTATGTAAATTAAGAAAAGTAGGGGACCGAGAACAGTGCCCTGGGGCACTCCAGAAGCAACCGGGGATCGGGGCGAAGAGTGGTTATTAGCATGAACGAATTGTTGTCGGTTTGACAAGAAGTTACGAATCCAGTTACAAACTTGAAGGTCGAGGTTTAAACGCGAAAGTTTTAATAAGAGACGTTGGTGTGGAACTTTATCAAAAGCTTTTTCGAAATCTAGAAAGAGGGAATCCACAAGTATGTTATGATCAGCACTTGAACTTAGATCGTTAGTAAAAAGAGCAAGCTGGGTTTCACAAGAAAATCCTTTTAGGAAACCATGTTGGCTCGGGTGAAAAAAATTAACTGATACTAAAAAATTTATAACATGCGAGTAAATTATATTCTACATTAATTTTGATGAAACACTGGTGATTGAAATGGGACGATAACTGCTGCTTGAGGTTGGTGGACCTTTTTTTGGTATGGGAACGATCTTGCCCACCTTCCAGTCCAGTGGTACCACTCCAGATGAGAGAGATTGCTGAAAAATGTGTGACAAAAGGACGCTTGTGGCACTTTTTGTGTTTTTAGTATCTTTGAATTGATGCCGTCAACACCTGCGGATGATGTTAGTTTCAAAGCTTCGATTGCTTTTAGGACTCCATTATAATTAAAGTTTATGTTGGGCATAGCCGGGTGATCGGTATATGCAAATTCAGGGAGATCGCCGGCTGGTTCTTGCGTAAAAACAGAACAGAAGGAGGAGTTCAATGTTTGGGGAATGTCATGTTTGGGAATAGGCCAGTTGTTCTGATCACATAATGATATGGGCTTTGATTGACCGGGGTTGATCATTTTCTAAAATTGCTTGGGATTGCTATGCAACATCGCGGGCAAAGTAGAAGAAAAAAACGTGCGTTTGGCTTGAGCAACAAGAGAGTCAAACATTTTTTCGGTAGCATTGTATTTATCCCATGCCCGCGTGCTGTTCGACAGTTTAGCTAATCTAAACTGTCGCTTTTTTGTTGCTGATACGTTTCAGCACGTTATTGAACCACGGAGTTGATGTTTGCTCAATAACAGTGATAGTGGGAATATACGTTGTGATTAGATGTTCCATTTTGTTTTTAAAAAATAACCCGTTTTTTTCAACAGAACGTTTTGCAAAGTCAGTGAGAAACCAGCTGCAGAAAGTGTCTAGTTCTTCGTTCATGCTTTTGAAGTCACCTTTATCATACAGTGTTAAAGTTTTCTTCACTTTTTTGGGGTGCGGAAGTTGACACTGAAATGTGGCGTGTATTGTTACGTGATCACTGAAACCGGGTAAATATGTAATTGACGACATGTTTTCTGGATGCGAAGCAAGTACATGGTCAAGGATCTTAGAAGAATGATCAGTTTGCCTGCTTGGGGAAGAAACAAGTTGCGATAAACCAAATGTGAGGCACGTGTTAACGAAGTCGCTTTCTGTGTTGTGTTTGGATGTAGTAAGTGCCAGGTCGGCCCAGGTTATTGCACGAAAGTTAAAGTCACCGAGCAGAAGAATGGGAGCGTGCTGATATGACGTAGTTATCCATCGACGGGCTTCATGAAATTCAGCAATAAAAAAGAATCGGCATATGGTGGGCGGTAACAAGCACCAATACTAATGGGTGGGTAGGAAGCATTACAGGGTATAAACATTATTTCTAAAGGGGACGGGGTGCTAATAGCAACGCATTGCAGGTTGCGATGAGCAGCCAACAAAACGACTTCGCCGCGTTTGTAAGCATACACACCCTGTCATCAAAACAGCGGCCAATATGGCCCATATAACGTTTGCCGCATGCCAAAGGAAGTGCATAAACAACCTTTCATCACAAGGGACGAGATGATCACCATGCTTCGTCTTGCAAGGGCTAGCATCCCTTAGAGAGGGATTGACAGTTTGTCTGGAACGGAGAATAACACGTCCACATCACATCTGCCTGCGGTTCTTTTGAGGTTGTGGGCCAAACCGTTAATATACGGAATGACGACATACTTTCTTTTACAACAAAGCTGCTTATGACTCAGCGGTCGGATTTCCGGAATCTTTTCGTGTCGCCGTCCTCACAGAAAAATAACCTTCAGCGATTGAAGCGAAAAGTTCCTATCCCGCATGTGACATACAGCACTGCATTCGTTTCAATAAAGAACAAGCACAAAACAAGCATCCGAACCAGATAATTGATGATAAGGCTCTCCCTATACCAATGCGAAGCACGTAGCGCCCACCACATACGTTTAGCGGTAAAGATTAATATTGTGCAAGCTGCCGCGGCGACGGCAGTTTGCGACGTGGGGAGTGACTTCACTAGCCTTTCATATATAAAGAGTTTTGGTACAGTATCATTTAGTATACCCCACTTTGGTGTTTGCAAACATGAACTGCCACTTGCGTCCCAAGCGACTTCCGGTCGCACCGTCTTTGCAAGCCTGTTGAGCTTGCTTATGTCACCAGTGCTAGAAAGAATAAATGCTACACGGACAACAAAGTTGAAGATTTAACGAGGGCCTTCGGTTGTATAATTGCAGCTTAGAGGAGGCAAGCTAGTTTAAAAGAATACTCAAGACATTTTAACAGATACCGCACTCCTTCGTTCTTTTGACGCTAACCTGGAGAATTGGTGGTTAAACGTTTCATCTATATTTCAAGCAGCGCTGTTAAGGTGGCCTGTGTTCATTCTTTTTATAAACTGTAAGATCTCTGGGACGTCAAAGACTGAAGCACCCACCTGGTGACGTGTACCATAAAAAGGGTCTATAGTACAGTGGGCAGTCGTTTCAGGAGATACCACAGCTTTGCTGTCGAACCACCTTCACAGTGTGGATTGGAGCCCCAAGTTTTTCCCCTTATTTTTTTGGCCAGTGTCTTCAGATGTCAAAGGCCCAATCTTGATTTGTTTGAGCAGAGGCTCGGGCACCGCTGTCAGCCCGTGCAAGGCGGATTTAGCGGCTATGAGGCGTTCAGTTTGCTTATCGAAGCTAGGTTCCACTCTGGCACGTACGCGGCGAACGAAAGAATAGTCAGACTGCGGCATTTCTCTGGCTAGATAGGGTCAAAGCAAAAAAACTTGGCCCCAACTCCTTGAAGCAAAGCTTTATTAGGCCCAAGTTCGGCCAACAAGATTTCCAAACGTGAGTCAAGTTTGGGTTTTATCTGGCGTGTTGTCTTGGTCAGCTACGTTTTAACCAGGAACAACAAGCCGGTCGAACAATCTCTCCACATCATTAGGAACAAGCTTACAGCAAGCCTACGTGTGCTTGTGCTTTTGCTCCCTTCGAATGTAGGCCCCTTAGAAGCTCTGCAGGTAAGCCTATAGATCCTTCGCCAGGCGTCCCACTCCGTTCTATTTACGCCGAGACTACGGATATATTCGTAAGTGGTGTCTCGGCAAACTAATCATGGTACGTTGCTACAACTAAGGGTCCCGGCGCAACTCCAATCCTGATTGCGGCCTCTCGCCAGCGCGGGCCGGAAGGATCTCGGTGCCCGTTAGGGGAGTACGAGTACAGTTTGAGATTAAATAGCACCGTGCAATTTCTAGCTTCAACTGTGTATTGAATACCGGCCTTCAATATGTTTTTTTATTTTTTATTTCTGTGCTGCAAAGGTCTGGATTGACGCGGACCTAGCTGTTTGATTGGAACTACACCATATATACGCCCGTAGTTTCTTCAGTTTACTTTTGCAAGTTAATCGAACAGGGACTTTTGCAGTTTTATATCAGACAGCGGGCAGTTAGTCTGCCTCAAAGAACGTCGAATACATCCGGTATCGATGGGGAATTCGGATGTTGCAGAACGTGTGTTAACCTGGAGTGTTCAAGGTGCTTATCGCTGTAGCGAGTACAGGAGAGTGCACAAGAGTACACGTATGGTCTTTTTCACACCAAGAAAAAATAAAGTTTTGCGGAAAGATGCATAAAGATGCACTGCTCGAAGTAGTTCTTATATTTATTGTCGAAGGAAGAAACGAAGAATTTGGCGTTTTGAACATGTACGTCTTGATAAAATGACATAGGGCTAATCTAAGTTGCACCTATATATATCTTCATTCCATAGATAAAGGGGGAAATTAGTAACGTTGCGTGAGGAGGCTGACAGTGTTTTACTAAGTACAGTACGATGCTCACTCAAATCCAAATGATTAGGTTTGTGGATTGTATGTAGGATCCCTTGTGCTGATAGTCCCCTGATCGTTGTGGTGTATAGTAGAGCGGCTGAGGTTCACTGAAGTTAGACATAACACAAGAATTGTGCCAGAATAAAATAGGCCGACCTAGTGGAAAGCGAATTAAATTTCCTGGATAATAAATTTAATAAAATAAAGTAATGCAGGCCAGCTTATCACTGGCCACAATTTGATGACGCTGAGGTTTTGTTCTGTTTTTTTTTTCCTGTGTGGACAAGACGAGCTTGTAGCACGGGTCTCTCCGAAATATAATTGTGTAGCACCAAACTAAGTTGTACATATTTTACTCAATATATATTTAATTTATATAACCTATCTCAGGTGTTTTAGTGTTCTGTGTATGCATTTGAATAAAAATACAGTATGCGATATTATAAAATATTTCATAGATGTTGCAACTCCCATCTCAATTCCGATTCCAAACTTCGAATCACTTCGTAAGCCGAACGGATTGTTAGGCATCACTACGCCGGCAAGTTTGAAACACTTGTGTGTACCTTCCCCCTTTATTCGCGCTGTTTTTTTTTCCGTTTTGTTTTTCCCCTTGTCTTTGCTAAACCAACTATTCCAATTCCCCGCCTTTTTGCTGAAAGAAAACCGGATTCCAGTTTATAGCAGTACGTATAACACCATCTCAATACTTTTTCTTATTCATTTGCATCCTTCCGTCCATTCCTAAGACTCTGGTTTCACAACGACCATCTTTGACGGCTAGAAAATAAATCTGAATTTCCTAGATAAAGTTTAAAAAAGAATGATATGTTTGAAGGTAATAGGTCTAACATTCCTTCTTTCTAATATTTGAGCATTCAGGGCTAACTCTCATGGTTATTATATGTAGTTTATATAATAATACAATTAAGTAAATATTTTACCACGGGTTTTATATTCTTTCCTCTAACACTAAGGTTGGAAGAGCGACAGTCATACATCGTATGCTGAATATTATAGTAAGGGTGTGGACGAATTCTGAAGCGGCGGGGCTGATAGTAAGCCGTCCTTTCCATCTTCTACTGCGAAAATGGCCGATGTCTGGGGTTGAGGCTGTTCTTGTTTTCCCCGCTCTTCGTACCGCTTAAGTAGGTTGATATGAAGGAGCTTTTGCGTGTGTCCCAAATTGAAGAAGTAGTCGTAATCTCCCTTAGTGCAGGCCACCGAAAATAGACATTTTCAAGCCATAAGAATCTTGTTTTGGGTAATCGGCAGCAAAAGCAGCGCTCGGTCACCAACATGCAGTTCACGGTTTTTGGGACTTTTTGTCAAAATATTTCTTTTGGATCTGTTGTGCCTCAGCAAGATTCTTGTGGGCCAGCTCCATTGTCTCTTCAAGGCGATCTCTTAAGTCCAACTCATCCTTGTAGGTAGTCTCGACCTCTTCGGAGAGACTGTCGTTTGTCCACAGCTTTGTATAGATTAAAATATTGACGAGGCAAGCACTGTTTTTCTGTGAGTCTTAGTAGTTGCGTTGAAAAACACTAGCGAAACGAATCTAAAAAAATATTTTAAAATACGTTACGGGGTACACAATTCCCTTAGGGTAGTCATAAAAGAACCATATGATGTGCTGCTGAATAATAGATGCGAGTCACGAGTCAAATAAGTTAGTGGAGGTCAGAGTGAAACACTTCACTTCACCTGACAACGACTGCAGTGAGCGGCAAGATGTCCCAATGGAGTGGCCTTCGTCGCCGCGGCTTGTTCACGTGCACAATCATTGAAGCACCTTCCCGTCTGGCCGATGTAAGACGAGCCGCATGATGTTGGAATTTTGTAGACAACACTCGTAGTACACTCCATGTATATTGTGCGATGCCTGGTATCACAGGGATCTTCCGATACGATGGGATTGTTGATCGTACGGTACAGCCGCACCAGCTTATTTGGAGCAGTAAACACCACAGGCACTTCGTAGCGCGAGGCAACTTTCTTAAGATTATCCTTGACTGTGTGCGTATACGTGATTAACACCGGCCTCGTCGTATTCCTGCCGCGGGGCTGCCTCTGTAATCCTTCAATATTCCTTACCAGGCTCTCTGCCACCTCGACCAGAGTGCCCTGAAGGAAACCCGCTCTTTTAAGCCTCGAAACCTGTTTATCGAAACTTTATTGTGCACTATGCCTAGGTGATTTTCTTTAAAGGCCGCCTCTTAGACAAATAGAGAGCAAGGCCTATTTCCACAACTTTAGAATGAGCAGAGCTATACGGAAAATGACCTTTTTTTGATCTTGGCTGGTACGTCCAGCAAATGGGGTCCTTCTAAATTTTTAACCGAAGGTAAAAAAAAAAAAGAATCTGCAACTGTCCCTTTTTGGCTTCTCAAGCGTAAAGTTTACGCCACTGCCACATCTCCTAAACACCTCCAACACTTCCGTCACTTCACATTCCAGTGCGTCAGCCCTGATTACTCAGAATGAGGAAATCATCTACAAATCTGAATATTTTTGAACCTGCTAGAGACCCGTAGTTTCTGTACGATGGCTCTTCCACACGCACTGAGAAATATTTTGCACAAAACAGGTGCCACACAAGAGCCAATACAAATGCCCCACTTTTGCCCAGATATTCCCGTTAAAAAAACAAATTTATTCTTTAAGTTATATGTGAGAAGCTTGAGAAAATAGTGAACGTTGATCGCAAAGGAACTTTGGAACGAAAAAATACCGTTCTTGTCAATGCACTCTCACAGACGAAAACAGAGGGTCGTTAGAAACTGAATAGAAAAGGGTCTTCGACGTCGACAGAGAAAGCACTTCACATTCCTTGCGCACCCTCTCTCAAAAATTCAATTATGCATTCGAAATTTCGCACCATAATCGGGTCGCGCAAATTGGGGGCTGTCAAATGATTACAGATAGAGGAGGCACCGTAATACTGCCATGAATTTCTTTTGGTTACAATAACCCTGAAGGGGACCCCCGCTTTATGGGTTCTTGCCGTAAAGAACATGTCCAGTTGCAGTTTCTTGCTGGCTTTTACACTTTTAGCAGCCCGGAAAAATTCCATCACACTGCACATCTCCAGAGCACCGGCTTTCACTTTTGTTAAATATGGTAGACTCACTCGATTGAGGTTCTTCCGTATAGCTTGCTTTCCCGTGGTGTTGTAGAGGGCATCTGGCAGGACCACGAGGCCTCCCTGCATGTACGCTGTGAGCAGCTTCAGGTTGCTGTCCAAGAAATCGTCAACGAGGCTGCTGGTCTTGAAGCATTTTGTCGTTCGACCAAGAGTGCGCTGAGGGACCTCGACGCCTCCAGCGACGATGGCGTTAATTAGTGCCAGCGTATTTTTTCCCCGTTTTTTATGACCATTTCTTGGCTCGCCACATAATTGCCAAAGTGCCACGCTTGAGACAAAAGTGCCGCGGCATAAACCTAAGAATCAGCAGTGAAGTCAAAATTTTGCGCTTTGGCAACTTAGGACCAAATCTGCCACAAAAAACAGAACCTGAAGTGAAGCGTAACTGTGACACTTGTTTGGAGATTTAAGTCAAAAGGTGACCGAAAAACAGCCAAACTACCAGCACTGATACCCTGACTTCGGCAATTATTTGGTGGTCAAAGAAGTTCAAGTTTGGCTCTACCCTGGTTTTTCAGAGATATTTAAGGCACCAACTTCCCAGACGAAACCACAATATATTGGCCCAAAGTACTGTGCCACCTGAGACAGCAGTACTGTACAGCGCTATCTACCAAAACATAGTATCACAGTTCCTTCTCAAGAACACGTGAAAGAAGACGGCAGAAAGCATTGGCTGACCTCTTTACAACGAAGCAACGAATGAGGAATTTAATGTAGCCCGATATCTATGCACATAAGTTCCCGCCGCTTAGTACTTGTGTCTGGAGATGTGTCACCTAGGCTTCTTCAAGCCGTCTTTACATGGCATTACGTGCATTGATAACCTAATCGGGTCATCAGCACCGGTTTGCATTCGGTTTGCTTTCTGTCAAAGAAATTGTCTGCGCACACCTTACATGATGAGTCTCGCACAAATCTCTCGGTATCTACCCTCAGAATCTCCAGGTCGTACACAAGAATCCGTAAAAATTTTTACAGGAGAAGAAAAAAAACATTGCTGGCACAATCACTTGTCGCTTGTGCTTACCGCATATATTTCCGCGGTTATTTGCACACCTGAAAAGACAACGCATTGATAAACAGACCAACAAACATTTTCGGACATGCTCACAGAAAAAAATACTTGGAACTATTTTATGCACGGAGTTGGATACTTTATTAAGTTCGATGCGTTACACAACATCGTTCCTAAGGCTACATGGCCCTATCCCTCGCAGTGGCATACAGTGTATCAGAGGGCAATCCTAAATACACAGGTTCGAGGGCTTCATCGGTGGAACCACGTGGGGAGCTATGCAGCAAGATCCCTATTACAGATATATGTGGCCTTATTTGTCGGCTTACTTCGATATAGCGTTCCCATTCTAAATGGCACGTGTCAAACCAACATCAAAGCTCTCAGAGCAGTTCAAGCACGTGGCCTCCGTGGCTGTTTGGGCCTGCCAGCTGTGCCTCGACTCTGGGCACAGTTGCCGAGGCACGCGCCACCACCTGTAGCGTACCAACGATGCAGGAAACATTGAGAGTTCATCTAAGACATATTACTAATCATAGTCATCACTTACTTGCTGATCCACTTACTTTTAAACGGCCTTACTCAGAGTATTCAAAGGCACTGTCAAAAATGGAGCAATACATCCCTGATGATATAGGCTCGTTTGACCTTCCAACTATACCTCCATGGAGACTCCCTCTCCCCGTTGTGGAACTTGACATTCAAGGCATCAAAAAGAAATCAAACACACCACTGCTAGTGCTTAAGCAACTCACTTTATCCACCATTTGCCTGTTTACACCGCGTCAAAAACTCACATATATACGGACGGATCATGTGGTCAAAAACAGTTCTACCGCAAGCATTCGTGATTCCATCGTATGTTCACAACAAGAAACTTCAAACTTAGCCACAAGACATCTTCGACAGCGGCTGAACTTGTAGGGACTTCCTCAAGCCCTTCGATTTATGTTGACAAAGCCACCTCAGGCATGGACGGTGTTTACAGATTCTAAGCTTCCGTACCTCAAAGTATCTGCACATACCTGCGACGACGAAGTGAAAATGAACAAATTATTTTCAAACTTTTGCGCCATCTTCAGAAATGTATTAATAGGAGACACCTCCAAGTTGAGTTCCGAGTGGATTCCGGACACTGCAGAGATGCCCGGAAATGAAGCTGGCGGATGTGCAGGGGCTGGGCACTTGCGCCCATACCTTATTCCCCAACGTCGAAGTACCCTACTCCAGGAGCGATGTCACTTCAATGAATAAATCTCCACGCCCGAAATGGCAACACAAAGTCTTTGGAAGAACTCTGCACTGCCGTTGCCCTCCTCTATATGCCTGCTGGATCACTGACCTACAACATACCGTGTGTCACGTAACCTACCCCAAGCGAACTGAAGCTGTTCTACACCGATTGCGCCCTGGGGCGTTTTCCTACACGATGGTGTACTGCGCACTGAATCGGAAAAACTCACGGTCCGAACTGCTCCGGGGTGTGTGAATTGTGCGGAAACTATATCTCGTTTGTTATGCGAATGTGCACTTTGCGGGTGCAGAAAGCAAAACTCCTAAAGAGCATTAACTTCATCTGAGACGACCGGCCATTTACCATCCCAACCAGCTCGCTAGGGGCCTGGAACCTACGCTAACTTAAAGAGGAGAAGGCCGTAAAACGCCCTTCTGCGATTTTTATCCGCAGAAACTCCGCCTCGAGTTCTGTTTGTAAAAAGTTATCTCCTTTCAATATTTGTTTTCGCATAGAGGACTATACGCTAGTATAATTTCTGTCAATGTACATGTGCGCCACTGAACCTCGTGCTGGCGCGGTGACACGAAAACATCCTGAGTGTTTTGGGTGAACATTGGCGACAATCCATGCACGCGCTTGCAGTCTCTTAGTTTTAGTGCCATACTGGAAACTGCAGCATTCTCTCAATCATTGATTCTGCCTCACAGTGTTAACGTGAGTGCCGAAGTATGTTACCTTGCTGCCTCCTCTGCTTTTTCTTTCCTCCCTTCTTTTATCCTCTCCATCCCCTTCCCCTACTCAGAGTATGCCAACCAGAGGCGGGCCGCCTCGGTTAGCCTCTCTGTTTTCTCCTCCCGCCCATACCTTCTTCTTCTTCTTCTATTGACGACAACATATGTTAGGTGGCGCCCTCTCGTGGGACCGAGTCGTAACGTCCCGATCATCGCACGATCAGGTTAATTATGAGTAACACGTTGCATGGTGCGTGTAACAAGCACAGTTAAAGATTAGAGATATCGCGCACAACATCAAAGTTGACACTTCTAACATTACTATTGTTTCCTATAGCGAAACCAAAAGTAATCCCATCAAAGACGTTATAGAGAGCGTTAGGCCAATTGTTGAAGGCCGAGCGTAGTGACACTTTTCGTTGCACACGTTGTCAACAAGGGCAAGAGGAGCACATGCTGGCGACGAACTGGCGGCAAAAAAGAGGTTTATTTCGAGAACTCTATTTCGGCGGATTTAAGCTCTCGAATATGCTATAACTGTGGCAGTTCTAGCGGTAGATAAAAGAGAAGACTGACCACCGTCGACGGTTTGTTTGGCACTTGTCAGTTCCGTCATTCAAAGAACGAGACGATTCGGACACACGACAAGTAAACGATCTCGCTTATTGCTCTAATTTGACTATGCTAGAAATAGAATAACTGTTGTTGTGCATATGATTAGGCAGCGGCTATAGCATGGTCATTTCCAATGGGCGTCTGGTTTCTCCTCTGTAGCCGAGAAATTTTACCAGTGCAATACCACTGGTGCCCTGTTTCTTTTGTGTGTGTGTTTTTTTTACTTTTTGACGTGAGTCACGCTGTTATGACGCGCAACCGCACGCAGGCATTATGCATGCGCACCAGGGACGCTGAACCCGGAGTCCATTAAGTCCGCATACGAGCTTTCCCTTCACATGTTCCGAGCTGCGCTGTGCTAACACACTCAGCAACCGATTTCCCGAACCAGGCTAGCAGATACATATTTACCAAAGGATTCCGTATTCTTCTTGCCACGCTTGGACGCGGAACAAACATCAACGAAGCATTGCAAACACGAACATTATACACATATTATAAGTAACAGAAGGAATAAAATATAGAAAGGACGAAACACAGAACATAGAGAAGACGAAACACAGAATGTACTCGTCTGTGTTTCGTCCTCTCTGTGTTTTGTTCTTTCTCTTACCTAGTGCACTTAGCCAACACGCTCGTCAGGAATATACCAAGAGTTTGGCGACGGATGGGTTGGTTCCAGGAAGAACACTTATACTGTCAGTTCAGTCGTGTGCGATCGGCTCCGTTGAGCTGTTAGCGAAAAGGCTCAATTAGGGCAGAGCAACCGACTGCTCCGGTTCTGCGTGAGTTACGTTGACAGTACTTAGTTTCTGTGTTATGCTTCGAGCGAAATTTAAAAAAAGGGATATCCGGGTCTGTTGAAAATTGGGCGAGTTGGTGTGCATAGTTACGAAGAGGGAAACAGCGCCAAAAGTATGGAGGACAAAGAACGAGAAACATAATCTTTGTCCTCCGTACGTTTGGCGCTGTTTCCGTCTTCGTAACTATGTCTGAAATCGTTAGAGCAGGAAAAAAACGTATCGGATGTCATTATTTTTAATGATTTAACGTCAGAACGCTCGTTTTGACAAAAACTCGCTGGCGTCTTTTGTTTGTCAGTGCCGCGGAGGAAGGAAGAAAGGGGAGAGGGTGACACGTGCGGCGCTCCCATTGGTCTGATGCGCTGACGTCAGCACGTGTAAACCTCTCCGTCTCTCTCCGGTGCTGACAAATTGACAGACACCGCCGGGTTTTCGTCAAAACGCGCTCTTTCGATTTCGTCAGTAGCGCGCACAGTTGGCGCGGAGCCAGAGAGGAGGAGGCGCCGTGCTGCGCCGCGGCGCGGCGGAATGCGGGCGTGCTCAGTTGCCGCTCTGCCGTTGCCTGTTATTCTGAGCTCTGGGTTTCCGCGGTAGCGGTGCGTGGGCTGCGATGTGGCGTGTGTAGATAAAACGATGGATGCGGTTTTCTCTACGAGTGACAGGGATGCGGTTCCTCCCACGAGTGGTGTGAATGTGGTTCTTTTCACGAGTGATATGGATGACCGTATCCAGGGGCGTCGACCTACTCTGACTAGCAGAGTGCAAAAAAGGGATGAAAGAAATTATAGGAAAATCCATTCGTGGATTCTTAGGCAATTCATTAGCATGACCCTTGGAAAACGCGACACAGGTCCCCATTTGGGAAACGCGACACAGGTCCCCAGTCGGGAAACGCTAAAACGAACCCCGTAGCAAAGCTAAAAAGAGCCAGCAAAAAATAAAATAAGTAAAAAAAAAGAAAAAGAAAGACATGTAGAATTCTTTGTGAGGCCGAATTAAAGCGCAGTTTTTGAGGAGGAGGGGGGGAGGGTATGCCCCTTATCCTCTTCTGCTCCTCTCCCGTTTAGTGAAAAGTTTTCGCTAGATTTCCCGCTAAATTTAGCGGGAAATTTTTTTCAGCTAAAAATATTTTCGTTAAATTTAGCTGGGGAATGTTTTTGTTCAATTTAGCGGTGATATTATTCCGTTAAAATAAGCGAAGAGATTTTTCCAGCGGGATAATGTTTTTGCCAAATTTAGCGGGGAAACTTTTTCGTGAAATTTAAAAGGAAACATTTTTCGCTAAATTTAATGGGCAAATTGCTTCGTTAAATTTGTCGGGGACATTTTTTTCTTCGCTAGATTTAGCGGGGAAGTTTTTCCGCTAAATATAGCGGGGAATTGTTTCCGCTCAATTTAGCCGGAAGATTTTCCGCTAAATATAGGGGAATTTTTTCCGCTAAATATAGCGGGGAAACGTTTTCGCTCAATTTAGTGGGGACATTTTTTCTGCTAAATTTAGCGGAACATTTTTTCGCTAAATTTAGCGGGGAAATATTCCCGCTAAATTTAGGTGCCATGTGATGTCACGAGGGTGGAGTCACACGTGATGTCACGCGTGACGTCATTATGGGAACGTCCCATAATGCAACGCGCGGTTACGCTGACGGCGACGCCGCTCAAGCCGGAGCCAAAAGAGAAAAGTTAAGTGGTCAGGGTTAGCGTTTCCCGAAAGGGGACGTATGTGGCGCTTAATATTCATTTGTTCCAGTATTTTTTTTTATTTGAATTAATTTTTAGTGTATTGCAATTATTGTATATTGTTTTAATTGTATATATTGTATTAAATGTATCTCCCAAACTAACCATATATTCATTCATTCATTTCTTTACTTTATTTTTCAAGGACACTATTAAAATATCAGGGACATTTTTACTCAATTTGTTTTGATTAGCAAAATATGTAATTGTAAACAATGCTGTTTGTTAAAAACATTGCGTAGGAATGTTTTTGTTTTTGTCATAAAAGGTACTTTTAAAAACCTGGATACTATGGGCGACGGAAACTTTGCGTCATTTTGTTTTGTTATATGCTTGTGATTCTCCAATAATCACTCAAGTACGAAGACACAATCGAGTAACTGAATCTAGTTGCCAAGAATCTGTCATGTCTAAATCAAGGTGGGGAGTAATTATTGGAGATACTACAACATCGCCCTAAAAACGGTGCCAGTGCATTGATATCTCCTTTAGGACAGTCTTAATCATGGTAGCATAAATTGTCCTTGTCTTTTTGCGCTATTTTATTTGTTTAATTATACCTAGAGTTTTTGCTCGAGAGTTTCATTAAACCTATATATGTATTCTTTGCATTGTTTCGTAAAACAGATCCACTAATATGAATGTCTATGTAACGATCACTAGTTGCTGAAAGCTACTCGTTCAAAAGTTTATTTTTTTACTGTACTAGAACATGGTTTTAAAGACAACGAAAAGAAGGAGCTACTGCACATACATTTGAAGAGCAGCACTGACGCCTAACTAACTTCCTGAAGCACCGCCAAAAAAAAAAAACGGTTCTAACTTATGGTTAGTGACAGCTTACAAAACGCAGTGCATGGCAAGTCATGTGAATCTTATTATCGCTCCTCAACCAATCAGATTCTGGCGTTATCCGATAACGATGTCAAAGAGGAAAGCAGGAAGCGAAACCTTTCTCAGATGCGACTTTCTGAGATTTATATTTACGGTGTCAAGCGGTTCACGCGTTATCTTTTTTGCTTCGCTTCAGGCTGTTTCTTTTTGCATTTCTGGAGCAGACAAAACCATTCCCTCCAATTTTACATTAAGCTTCAGACAGCTGGCAACCATGATTTCCTTTTAAGCGCCAAGGTGGCTGAAGTATCATTACTACGATGTGTGACTTATTTGGTGGCTGTACTTTGTCCCTATCCCCACCGTTTCAGATGACTACAGTTCAAGCGAAGTGATCCCGTAACCTATTTCACTTTCCTGTAAAAAGAAAAAAGCTTTATTAATTTAACTGGACGCAGACGAGTAACTCAAATTAGCAGCCTGTTCCGAAATGGTGGCGTTGCACTGGTTAAACTTCAGAGCTCCAGTTGACAGATGTTCTTTAACGTGCATCAGCAAGGAAGATGCGCTGAGCCGGGACGCGGACTCTCTTTACCCACCCCGGAAAAAGGCGCGCACAAACAGTCAAGGTGCCTTAGTCGGTCCGAGCTATCGCAACGAATTTCTCAGTAAGAAGACCACACATACAATTTGGTCGTCTTTTTCCTAGCTTCGTTTCGCTTTTTCCTAAGCTCCGATGGCGTCAATAGGGAATTGTAGTGGACCGTTTTTCTCCATCCGCTACGTTATCCCCGAAGAAAACGCCGCACCTGCGCATGCCCGCCGCGCAGCCTTATCTGCATAGTTCAAGGTCTTGCGGGGGATTACGGAGCGCTATCCGGGTGCTTAGCGGGCTGCGGAAACGGTCTACTACAATTCCCCAATAACGATGCGCCGTGCAGGTCTGGGCAGTATCGCGACACAAATGTACCGCGACAGTATTTTACAGACTCTTTCGCGTATCTGTATCTTTTGTATCGAGATACATTTGAAAAATTTATTTGCATCACAATAGTGAAATACATTTAAAATGTTTCGCTTGTATCGCGATACTTTGCCAGACTCAGGTATCTCGTTGCATTAGTTGCCGTTATTACGATGAATTTAAAGGATAAAAACATCCGCTTGGTGCAAGGTGCGCTTCAACATTTATAACGTAAACCCTCCTTATATCATAATCCATCAAAATCACCAATATAACAAAAAGCCTGTGGTTGAAAAAAGGTACTGGCAAGAATCACAAAATAAGCTAATCTCACAAAACCCTCCACATTTTCTAATTTACCATACCGAACGCTCTAAAGGAGTTGAGTGGAGAAAAAGTAAACGGCTCTTTTGTCGAATTTCCTCACACTATGGGTGGATGAGAAGCATCTAAGACGACGGTTGGAGATGCGCCCGCACGGCAAAACAGGGTTCATTTTGTCAAGCGTGGCAGGCAGTCTTTACCGTTCAGCAACTATGTGGCTCACCGGACGTCACATGTTTTTTTTTTGTTTTTTTGCTGCATTAGTTTGAGGTTAGGGAAGTGCATAAAATGACACAAAAAAGGAGCACAAGCATTAATTGCCATTTGAAATCGCCACGAATTACGCCCTCCCAGCGTAGCACCGTTAGGGAACAAATGCATTTCTATAAGTATCTGAATCCGCATTCCGGAATACTTTTTCGACATTTTTTTTTCAGAAGTATCTCGGGGATAACCCGTTGCATAAAAGACAAATGTATCTTAGCATCTCGTATTTTGGTCCTCAAAATACATGTATCTCAGTATTTGTATTCCCGAATACTTTTTGGAGTATCTCTGTTTAGCCCTGGCGCCGTCCATCATCGTATAAACCAGCTCGACTTACTGACGTCACGGCCCTGCGGTGGCGCTGCTGTCGGTACTGCGCATGCGCAAAAGCTTCACTCCTCCGATTTTGGTTTCAAGCACGCGCAGTGCCCACACCTGGTGTGGGCGAAGCGGAGCTTGTTTCTAAACATTTTGTTGGTGTTTAGTGCTCGTCGTCTTTCTGTGTGGGCAATCACCGACCGAAGCGCAGTAAATTCGCCGCCCAACTTGCGCTTTTTCCTTTTTTGCGCGATTGGTTGAGCAGATGGTAGGAAAATAAAAAAAGTAACGAGCTCGGTGAAGATGCACTTTTGGCACTGCTTGATTTCAGTACAGCTGTCTGCAATAAAAGTCATCAGAAGCCCCCCCCCCTCTTCCCGCCCCCTCCCCTCCGGCCCGGAAAGTGGGGTTAGGCAATCGCCTTCTTTGCGCGAACAAGTATCGAGGGGAAGAGCACTTCGCTCGTAAACGAGGGCGAACTCAAGTTTCACGTTTCTTTTCTTAGCTTCAATTGATCTCTCATTTGCTAAAATGACGCGAAGCGTATGCTCCGTTTTACCTTACGGTGGACCCCAGGAGACGCTCTGGGAACCAACAAAGAGCGAGTCCAACGCGGTATGAGTCTTCACGTGTCCGTAAAAAAGGCCAACACGACGCCACGGGCGCTCAGTCACGTGATTCGCTCGCACCACTTCATTGGCTGGGATGAATCGCAGCGTTCGCTGCTGTTCGTCGTAAGGTGAAATGAGGTATTCCAACGCAATCAAGCCCCGGCTCGTTTTTTTTTTTTTTTTTTTTAGGGTGGTAGGTCTGGGAAGAACATTTTGGGAGGGTCTTGGATTCCCGTGGGAACGATCGCTTCTCATTGCCTACCAGGCAAGAAAAACAAAATATTCGGGAGCCTGCCCGAGCATAGGAAAGATTTGTGACCCGAATGGAACGATTCTCCCAGGAATCCCGGCGTCACCAATTAGCGCATTTAGCCGGGAGCCCCGAAGGAATGGGGGTTACGTGCACGAGCTCGGCACTTCCAATATCTTCTCATGCCCCGAATTTGTGTGAAGGCAATGTCGTTAGTGGTATCCGTTTTTCGTTGGTGTGATTTTTCTTTTTCGATTTTGGACAAAATCGACAAACGCTACATTTAGCCGGAAAAGCTAAAATGCAGCGTGCGTCGATTTGGTTCAAAATTAAAAAAAAAAGAAATAATATTTGAGTAATTTTAGCGTTGTCACCAAACAAATCAGAGCACAAGTTAACAAACACACACACACACACGCACGCACACGCGCGCGCGCGCGCACACACACACACACACACACACACACACACACACACACACACACGCACACGCACGCACGCGCGCACGCACGCACGCACGCACGCACACACACACGCACGCACGCACGCACGCACGCACGCACACACACACACACACACACACACACACACACACACACACACACACACACACACACACACACACACACACACACACACACACACACACAGAGAGAGAGAGAGAGAGCAGAAGAAACGCGTTTTTCAATTCCGAGATTTTCTTTTTTTTTCTGATGGCCAGGTTACTTTATCAAAGACAAAATGGCGCGACGTCACTCTTCAGCAACGTCATGCTTTTTTGCGCTTCTTTCTCTCCGTCACTCGCCAGCGAGCTAGAGTGCTGGCTAAGTAAAAACACAAAAGCGCGTTACTAACGCACGTGTAGTGGACAGAATTGTACGGTAGTGCTGCGTGATGTACCTGTATATAGCCAGGTATGCTATACTTTGTTTGCAATATCATCGAGTAAAATTTTTCGAAGGACACTGTTTATCTAGAAAAAAGCTTTTTAATCACCTGGAAGACAACCATTAGACAAATTAATATAGTCATGTCAAAAGTAATTGCAGTAAAGAAATTATTTTAATCCCGAACAGGACTTTTTTTTATTATTTACGTCGTTTACTATGCATGATTATTAATAAAAATTACCTCCCGCTAACTCCTGAAATCCATCACGAAGATGAGTACTCACTTTTCATCGTTATTACATTCAGGAAGCTAAATGTAGAATAATACAAATGAAAGTGTGAAGTATGGAGAAACAGTCATCGAGGCAGCGTCTGTTAGCACTCGAGGAACGGTTTCTGGCATATACTACTCGCAATTTTGAGATACGTGATCTCGAAATTCAGTGTCCCGTGAGAATTTTCACGGTATAATAACTATCGAAAAACTACAGATAGTCGATTATCGAAAAACTATCGAAAAACTACCGATAGTCGACTATCGAAAAACTATCGAAAAATCGATAGTTTTTCGATAGTCCACTATCAAAAAGTTCTATCGATAGTTTATTTTTACTATCGATAGTCAGATTTCTGGCGACTATTGATACTATCGATAGGACTATCGATAGTTCTGCGCAATTAGAGCGAACACAGTTGCCGCACCGCTGCTCGCCTCCTTCCTCCTCTCTTCGCCCAAACTCCCGTCTCCGTCATCACTAAAAGCTGAACCAAGAGTTGAAATGGTAAGCGCTTGGGCTAGTTGGTGTCCCATTTGAAAAAAATAGAAGCGAGAAAAAGAGAAGAGGAGCGACGCAAACTACTAGTGTCGCAAAACTATCAATAGTAATCCGTCGACAGTACTATCGATAGTAATTAAACATGCGGAAGATACATAGAAGAGGGGACGGACAACAAATTTGGAAGTCATTGTTGTCCGTCCGCCTTTTTATGTATCTTCCTCATGTTTAATTACTGTTACTAACACGCTCGTTTTGTACTTAACTATGGATAGGTTTACGATAGTCGACTCTCGATAGTTTCCCGATAGTCGATTAACGATAATTCTCCGATAGTCCATCGACTATCGATGGTACTATCCATAGCGTTTCGATAGCCGACTATCGATAGTTTTTCGATAGTCGACTGTCGATAGTACTATCGATAGTTTCAATAGTACTATCGAAAGTCGACTATCGAAAAACTATCGATAGTACTATCGATAGTTTTTCGATGGTCGACTTTGGATAGTACTATCGATAGTTTTTCGATAGTCGACTTTCGATAGTACTATTGAAAGTTTTTCGATAGTCGACAATCGATAGTACTATTGATAGTTTATCGATAGACGACTATCGATAGTACTATCGATAGTTTTTTTATGCTATCGATAGTCAGATTTCTGGCGAACATCGATACTATCGATAGTACTATCGATAGTTTTGCACCACTAGGGTAGGCCTCAAGGCAGTGTGCTTTGAGATCAACCCACTATCCTTCAATCAAGAGCTCAGCGGTCTGGCGTCACCACAATGGACCTTTTGTAGAAGGTCCATTCTCGCAAAGAAGCAGACAAACTTGCGCTCCGCATGGGCGCGCCGCTCGGCCTTGGCAGCTCGTTGGCAGCGCCACCAGGGGCGGCGTACAAGGTACGACGCATAGTGAAGCACAGCCCGCTCCTTTCTATTCTAAGCACTCGCAGCGTCTTCTCCGCTTCTTCGCCTTCCTGCGCTCGTGTTTCTCGATCCGAAAACGTCCCTACGTCGACCCCAGCTCTGACACCTTTCAGCACACAACCTTGGCTTGTGGTTGCGCACTCGTGGACCTTGTGACTCCCTTCGCTTTTCAAGCACACACGACGATTACGAATGATACTTTCCGTCTCCAGGAACATCACAGGGGCACTTCTCCGGTCACGTCTTCTCTACATGTGCTCGCAAATCGAGGAGCTTCCCCCATTCCCGTCTAACCAAAACAATACCGGCCCCATGTTAAACGTGCGTTGTTGCCAGATTTTCTCAAACCAAACAAAAACAACGAAAACAAACCTGCTCTGGCTTCCAGCGTACATCGGCGTTGCGCCGTGGCCAGATTTTCTCTGCCAGCTCTAACTAAAGACCTACAGATGCAGCAATACTGGTATCAAGTTTGAATACGGCGGCCACCACGGAGCGCCGTAAATTCTGAGAGGGTGCATGGGAAGCGGCGGCACGGGCGGCACGGGCGGCACCTTCGCTTGCAGATGAAGGGTTGAAGCCAAAACGAAACCAACTGCAATGTCACGTGTTCAGATCTAGGCCACGCTTTTTATATTCATTTTAACTGTTTAGAACGAGTAATTAGACCCATAACTTTATTTGGGGTGTGTAAGAAACAATTATCAAGACTGCTAGAAATAAATACAAACATGGCCGACATGAGGGAAGCCGCATTGCCATCGACCAAATCAATGGCAGCGGGCACGGTATGGTGGCTGTAAGGGAGGTGTGCCGAACAGAACATCGATAGCATGCCACTTGTTCATGACGCCGATGGCACCGGTACCCTGCGCCTGGTGCCATCGTGCGGCGCACAATGGCACCACGCGTACAAGTGCGTCCTGCATGAGCACGCGCAGCACGAGACGCTCTCGTGCCCCTTCGAGCAGAAATTCACCGGTAGCCTGGCTACAGCGCCACTTTTTCGTCATGAAGCGGCGGCACGTGGAACTATCCAAGAATGCGGAGAGCTCGGCACACCTACCCCTATACACCTTTGCAAGTGGCATCCCGTCTTAACCTCGAACCGCGCACCGCGGTCAGGCGGGCCTACTCTCCAGCCAGGACGTTCGCTGCTGATCGAAACAATGTTGCCAAGCGTCTCTTGCCGAAGCATACACAACTGAGCGGAAGAATAAATTAAAAATATATATATTTATAAAACATGCAGGTGTTCTCTTCGACTGCAAAAAAGAACAAACAGTTAAATAAAATACGTAAACCAGCAACAAATCGAAAAACTGCGAGCGAAGCCAAAGCTATAATCGCGAGACCAGCACTTTCTGCGTTTCTCCCCAGCTCGCGCGCTTGAGCGAAGCCGGAACGTACGGAGCTTTCGTGCTCGCGCTTCCAGCTTCGCCTTCGCTCGCACATAAGGTGAAACGAAGCATAGAGTCTCAAAGCTTTCATCAGAAAGCGCCAGAAGCAGCATGGCCATTGCATCAACGATGGCTGCGCTCGCGGCAGCTCTTGCTTCCACGACGTGCTGGAACAGAGGCTGCGATCGTTAAAAAGTCAGCTCTGCAACCTTTAAACATGACCCTCCTACAATATTTGATGCTACGAATCTGAGTGGATACCTCCCCCTGTGTTCCGAAACAGTAAGTGTGTCGCTAATACAGGCCGTCGGCGACACAGCAGACGCCGCCATCTTGTCAATGCGCACCCCAGTGACGTGCCCCTGGCGCACCCCGCTTTACTATGGTCAATAAAGCGCTTACAACAACAACCAGCATGGCGGAAACGTTAGGCGGCGCCAGCATCGCCCAAAATGGCGGCGCACGGGAGCCCTTCTTGCAAACGTGTATAGCCACCATAGGCACGGTAAGGACCACTGATCTCAATGACAATTGCTGGATCGCGCTTCCCGCTCCCGCAAGTGAAGCCACCGGACGCAACCTCGCTGGGATACGATTTGCGGTTTTGCCAGCGTTTCGCTGCGGTTTTCCAGAGTGCTGTAAACACGTTTTCTACTCGTTCGTCGTCATTCGCCGAAGAAGTTTTTTAAGACTCTGTGTATTGTTGAGACTTGCCGTTGTGAACACGTGGAAAATTTTACGAAAGTGCAGTGTCGCAGGAAAAAGGCACAACTCGTCGAAAGCAAGGGTCTGGCGGCGTGTTCAAAGCTTCCTTGGCACGCCGAAGTGCCGTGTCTCTGTGCCTTCGCGCGCTTGGATACCGACCAAGAATCGACGCCGTGTGGATGTGTCTTGCGAGTGCAATGTGCGTGAAGCCGTATCAAAAGGTACAACTCGTCGAAAACAAGTGTCGCCGGTCTCGCGGCGTGATCAAAGCTTCCTTGGCACGCCGAGTGATGCATCTTTGTGCCTTCGCACGCTTGGATACCGATCAAGAATTGACGCCGCACCAAAGTTCTGAACGTGTGTCGCGCGTGGATGCCTTTAGATAACTATATATATATATATATATATATATATATATATATATATATATCGGCCACGGAGTTCTGGATCGTCCAGCTGTTCCGGTGAGTTGCTATCAATAAAAGGGGGAGATCTGTACGTGTTCTTATGTACTATTAACCATGGCTATGTTCCAAATCTACTCTAATGGATCACATGGGAGCACGAATAGAGCAAAGCTGTGGAGCAAGGAGGGTTTTCGAAGGCAAAAGTACAAGACGGCGAGAATGAAAATCTTTGAAGCGCGGCCCATATGGTCGCGTGCAATCTGTTGACCAATCACAATTAGGCGAGCCGCGCTCAAACGTCAAGTGCAATTAAGTAGGTTGATAATGAGCCAGCACTGATCAGTGATGAGGAGCTGTTTCGCGCAGTATTCTGTAAATCGTCTAAGGACGAAAAAAAGACGTACCTTCCCCCCATCTTCCGTCGCTAGTGGACGCTGGATTAAGCTCGTTCCTAAACCGCGAGGGCCGCAAGTATACAGACGTCAGAGTAAAGTAAGACGCTGATCCAGAGGCACATACGGCTTCACGCATATTGCACTCGCTAAACACATTCACACGGCGTCGATTCTTGGTCGGTATCCAAGCGCGCGAAGGCACAGAGACACGGCACTTCGGCGTGCCAAGGAAGCTTTGAACACGCCGCCAGACCCTTGCTTTCGACGAGTTGTGCCTTTTTCCTGCGACACTGCGCTTTCGTAAAATTGTCCACGTGTTCACAACGGCAAGTCTCAACAATACACAGAGTCTTAAAAAACTTCTTCGGCGAATGACGACGAACGAGTAGAAAACGTGTCTACAGCACGCTGGAAAACCGCAGCAAGAGGCTAGCAAAACCGCAAATCGTATCCCAAGCGAGTGAAGTCCGGTGGCTTCACTCGCGCTGCAGCGAACAAGCGGGGAAGCGCGATCCAGCAATTGTCATTGAGATCGGTGGTAAGGACGGTAAGTAAGCGCGACCTTCGCCCCGTAGCCCCGTCCCACGACATGGCGTAATTGCTTTAGGTGCGTATCTGTCTCCGAGACATGTTCCTTTCCGCGGCATTTTGTCTCCATGATCCTTTCTAGGTGTGTCCCCAAGCATTCCGGTGCTTCGATAGCCGGCAATGCTGCGGTCGTTGCCGGGGATGATGCGTGTTTTCGAGGTCGGCTACACGTCTATGCGTGTATGACCGAACCAAAACACGTTTTTACAACGTCGCATGATTTTAGAGCGCAGCTCTTAGGCGCCCGTTTCCGGCTTGACCGGCGTCGCCGTCGCCGTCGGCGTCGGCGTCGGCGTAACCGCGCGGTGCATGATGGGTAATTTTCCCGCTAAATCTAGCGGAAAAATTTCCCCGCTAAATCTAGCGGGAAATCTTCCCACTAAATCTAGCGGGAAATCTTCCCCGCTAAATCTAGCGGAAAATTTTTCCCGCTAAATCTGGCGGAAAATTTCCCCCGCTAAATCTAGCGGAAAATTTTTCCCGCTAAATCTAGCGGGAAAAATTTCCCCGCTAGATTTAGCGGGAAAATCCCCCCTCCTCGAGGTCACGTGACCCCCAAACCACGTGACCCCCCTCTCCGAGGTCACGTGACCCCCCCCCCCCCGTGTGCCTTCCCCTCCTCCTCAAGAGCTGCGCTCTAATTCGGCGTTACAGGGAGTTGTAAACGGCTTTCACTTTTGAATGAATTATCCGTTACTCAACATGTAAATTTATGGTAATTTGCGTAAATAGCGTGTTTTTCACCCCCAATATTCACCAAATACACGGGACTTGCTAACAGTGCACTTAACGTCAAGTCGCGAGATTAGGGTAGTAAAGTGCCTTTTGTATAAGGCGATCAACGGGGCGCTGATGGACGCGGCCCCTTTAGACAAAATTGTTCGAGCTTTTATTTATTTATTTATTTATTATTTATTTATTTACACATAATGCGACCTCTGTGAGGTCATTGCAGGAGTGGAAAATACAGAAACAAATTAACATTCAAACAATACAACATGCCCTTGAACATAACAGAAATGAAAACAATGACGTCATGTGTTACTGAAAAGAATAGGCAGAACCGCGCTGATGAAATCACCATAGGGAAGAGTACAGTCAGCACGGAATGGAAACCACGAACGCCAGAACGCGTGGCCATCGATACAGGCTGCTCCACCTGGAGAGGCCCATGAGAACTAATGAAAACGCACCTGGGTGCGGTGCCGGTCCTACTAGATGTTCTCAACCCTCGCGCGGGGCGCGTCTGGGGACTTCCCCGTTTCGCCTGTGGCGCGCTGTAGCAGCGTCACTCGGGGTGAACTTTTCTGTTACCGCACTGTCGACCTGCTGTCACCCGGTCGACACCGGGCGGCCATTAACCTGGCAATAGCACTTTGCGACAGGCCCTGCTCAGACAGGGTGATGTATTTATTTCAGCTCCGGGAAGTCATACGGCATACCAGCATCTCAGGGGGTTACCAAAGAGGAGATGTCAGCAAGCAATTCCTCTCTTTTAAGCGCACTGATTACCTTGCACGAAAACATGCACGCATTGCTCAGCAAAATACCGAGTCATCCGCGTCGGTCTGTTGCAGCATTTGTCCTTTATAAAATTACGGTCGTGCGAATAAACGCAATTTTATTTTGCTTTTATGACGTTCACTATTTCTCAGAAACCGCTCGTGGCACGTGTGCGCCAGGCCCCAGTGACACGTCGATCAAGCACTACGGGTCTTCTGTGCCACAGAAGATGTTTCAACTTTCATTTCGCCCTTGGGATACACAAAGCGATAATGAATGACAGCGTTGCAAAAGATATCGCTGGGAATCCGATACACGAAGCGAATGACGAGTGCTTTTTGTATCGGAGGTGACAACGCCTCAGCGCGCCACCGGCGAGCGGTAATTCCCAGACGCCTAGTGCGAGGTTGAGAACATCTTATTAGGACCCGCACCCTCGCACCCAGGTGCGTTTTCATTAGTTCTCAGGGGCCCTCCAGGTGGAGCAGCCTGTATCAACGGCCACGCGTTCCGGCGTTCGGGTTTCATTCCGTGCCGGCTGTACGTATTTCCCCATTATGATTATTCCAAATTTCAGTACTATGTGGAAAAAACGAATATTTAAAGCAGTTAGTGTGAGACTGAAAAGGAACAATATTTAATGAATGAGATCGTCTGGTGCGTGAACTAGTAGAGAATGAAATATATTTACATCGCTCTATTCCACAGTCCTCATTAACAATTCTGTGCAACATTTTAATTCGTATCAACTGTTCGCCTTCTAAACAGAGGCTCCAGCCCCAGAGATGAAACAGCCGAGGAGGGCGAAAAATTACGGTCATACCTATTCGAAATAAAACTTACAGCCTTGGCCTGGATAGATTCAATGAGATTGATGTCTTTCTTAAAATAAGGATCCTAAACAACAGATCCATACTCCAAGATGGGCCTAACAAGGGTCTTATAGGCACAGAGCTTAACTTCTTTAGTAGAGCATTTAAGAGTACGTTTAACGTAACCTAATTTTTCAAGGGCGCGAGAACAAATAAAGTTGACGTGCTTGTCCCATTTGAGGTTGGATGTGAAGAAAACACCTAAATATTTGAACTCCGTAACTTCATTTAAAATGACATCATCGATGCCATAGCTAAAAACAAAAGGGGTTCTCTTTTTCGTAAATCTCATAAACACAGTCTTGTCAAAGTTAATATCCATTCGCCATTTCTTGCTCCAATTAAAAAAAAACGGATAAAGGATTCGTAAAGTAACAGTTGATAATCAGGAGATGAAATGTCATTGTACAGAATGCAGTCATCTGCATAAAGACGAATTTTAATGGCTATGTTTTCTTCGACATCATTTATATATAAAATAAGTAAACGAGGCCCTAACACCGAACCCTGAGGTACACCTGAGCCAACCGAAGATTCCGAAGAGAAGGCTTTCGCAAATAAAACAAACTGCGACCTGCAATTCAAATAATCTGAAATCCAGTCAAGCAGAAGGGAGTTTCTAAGAATGACTTTTAACTTTAAAAGAAGCTTGGGGTGGGAGACTTTGTCAAACGCCTTCGAATAGTCAATAAAAATAGCGTCAACTTGTCCTCTTTTATCTAGAGATGAAGCAATGTCGTGAGTAAATTCCAGAAGCTGCGTAGTGGTTGAAAAAAGACGACGCTCGCGTGTTCTTTTAGTCCTGAAACTCTTTCGCTCAAAAGAAATTATTTATTTTAAGCGATAGCATCTCAAATTTCCTTCTTCTGCTTGTCTGTAAAGTGTATTAAAACGTCAGTTGTCAGTTAGCGCTCATCCTGTCTCCCTCGTCCTTCCTTCCTTCCTTGTTGTTTCGCGCTATATAGCCTCATGAATGATGGACAACAAACTATCCCGCCAGATCATCTTATTGCAGTTGCTGGCATCTTTAGTGAAGTGTCCGGAGAGTATTGATGTTACGCGAAGTCACGTTTTGCCTGATAACAAGCAGCAGGCATGACGAGTGTTTTTGCGTGTGTGAGAATACTATCTAATGAAGATATGATTATTTTGTGTGTGTTTCTTTTCGTTTCAACTAACAAATTTAGTTTCGAGTTTAGCTGCCTCCTCTCATGTTTGTTCTTTTCTTCGTCCCCGTTTTTTGAATCTGATATTCATCAACCATGTTTGAGTATTACCAATCGGTCTAGTTTACTGCTTTGTTACGCACTTCATATGCTGCATTACGTATTATAGATGTGAAGCACATAACCAGTCAACGAGAAGAATTAGTAGGATTTATGTATGTACAGTCGGCACGGAATGAAACGCGAACAGTGGGTGCATGGTTTTCGCTAGATGCTGCACCACCTGAACCAGATGGGAGCTGCAAGAAGATGGCTCCTCCTTCGATGTGTTAAAGGGGCGATGCAACAATTTTTGTACTTTGCGCAAATACCGCTTAGAACGGATCCTTGACGTTAATGACCTATGAAACACGTGTTCGTTTTTCACCCCACGCATAGAAGTCCCAGAAAAAAATTAAAGAGAAGCGAGCAGCGTTCACCCCCTCAACTCCACAGCCAGAACAAGCGGCCACGTGACCTGGAGCCGATTATATGCCGCCCGTGTTGATCATAGCCACGCGCTGGGGTTGGCAAAGCACAGGACACGCGCTGAGTTCCAGACATTGTTATGGCTCGGCTATTGCCGTCGTTGCAGCAATTGGACACGGGCCACTACCCGAATGCTTCTCGAGCTAGGAATTATCACGAGCCCAAATCGAGTGCTCACGCAATGCTCGGGTCCAATCTATGAACCGCATTCAAATATCGTCACTTGGGTGTACTGCGATCCCCACGTTACGTCATCAAATTATGCAAAGGAGAGATTGATTGAAAATGATCGCTCTTGTCCTTGAAATTACACCGCAACAAAGGAGTATCTTGGCCAGTGGCGTTGCGTGCGAGTATCCTTGAGTCCCACTAGTGCCAGTAAGCTCGTGTAAAGTGAAAAACATTTCAAATGAATATCGTTGCACCGCTCCTTTAAGGCTGAACTCCATGGGACGAATTATGTGACGAATAATTGGCGAACGCCGCCCGTTGATTCCACTGTGTTGATTCCACGCGCAGAGCAAAAGCCGCCGGGCAAAATTCGTCGGTTATTCGCAGCATATTCGTCCCATGGAGTTCAGCCTTTAGACTCTTGCTCAGTGCATCCAAACCTTCGGTGTTGCGTCTCTAGGTGACTCAGCGTGGGTTGAAAACCATGCGCTCCTTGTTCGCGTTTCATTCCGTGCCAACTGTATACATACATTGCTCTCACCTCCACCCTATTTGTGAGTCTGGAAACTGGAAACGTGTTTTCTTGTTCCAGTGAAAATTGTTGTTACATTGCTCTTGCTTCCATCCTGGAAATGACAACTGCATATGAAAGAGTACATTCCTGGCTCTCGGTCTGCTCTCCCAGAAATATATTACTAATGAGAGAGGTTTAGTTACTAAGCTATATGCTGATATAATTAATGCGTATGTAGGTTAACCGACTGCATCAGACTCGCTGTGATGTGATTGCTGCGCCAATTGCGCCAAACAACGCCAAGTGGCTAACCCTGCTACATCCTGCTGCATTTTGCCAAAATATCGGTAATCTGTGCCAAGCCTGCGCCAAAAAAACAACTTCAATCGTCTTTCAAAACCGAAACTAAACTGAGTACCGTAATTTAGCATGCGTGTGCTATGTGGTGCAAGCGGCCGCCCGACACAAAGTACCCTGTATCAATCGTCCATCCGGTCTTGCATGGTTATCCCGCCATCTCGTGTTTCGCGCTCTCGTCGTTTCATGAGTCTCGTCGCTGTTGCTTACTGGGGGCCACTAGTAGTCCACTGGGGCCGAAGCATTAGGCTCGAAGGAGGTAGCCCAGCCAAAGCAGAAGCTGCCGCCTCCGAGGAAGCGAGGCCCGGGGCTCAGATTGAGGCACCGCCGTCGCCCGGTGTGTCATCCTCTCAACGTCGTCGCCGTCACCTTGCATACTGACCTTTCGACGCTGTTCCCGTGTATCAAAATCTGTATTCTGTAATCAATCAGCCCCGGCATCTTGCCGGACAATTTTGAGCACAAACAAAACAGACGAAACCGAAACGGAGTAACAGGGAAGGGTTGGCGTTCCTCTTACCCTCGTCAAGAGGAGAAAAAAAGTATAGTGTGTTTCAGTCGTCTCGCCGCAGCGGGGTGCCCGTATACAAGACTCTGCTCTTACCCATTGCTTGCCGCTCTGACCTTTTCACTTTCGGCCGGCCGCGTCACGTGACTTTTGCCAGGCTTTGCCAGTATTGGCGACGTGCGCGATCTAAAGCGTTGCTGCGGTCGACCTGCCACGATCGGTCGAATGCTGACTACGACGTCAGCAAAGTATTTCTCATGTGCAAAAATAAGAGAAACGTAAGAACATTAATGTTGACGGTGTTGGCAGTGTTGCTTTGAAGGGCGCATTGATTTTAAGCTTCCACCATGCTCATTACAAACACCATCGAACTTGTTGTTCGCAACGTAATGACGTCACCAGAGGAAGGCGCCACCGAAATATCTCATAGGAGGCTATGGCTGTTTAGCTTGTACTAGGGTGCCTTCATGTGCGCTTTGCTTAGAGTGGAGACATCTGGCCATTTTCTTCCACACTTTTATTGTTATTTTTTGTTCAGAAGCACGTGAAAGAGCGTGTCCCGGCACGCGTTTGTGGCGCTGACTAGTGCTATGGCGACATTTTGTTTTCGTCGATTTATTTGTAATTTACCCGTGAGCGCGTGCTGTCGGCATCGGGCACTACGAAAGGTCACATCACCGCTAAGCAGAAGGACATTGATGGCACTTAGCTTGTACCTTGTTTGCCGGCCTGGCAAACACGCACCACTAACCTGTTTCTTTTTTTTTTTTCTGTATGCTGGACAGTTACAGTTTGCGGCGGAGCGGAGGGGCATGATTTCGGGTTTGATCGAACAGCCGATGTCTCCGCTCGCGCGAAGAAGCACGCGCAACTGCGAGCCTTCCGGAGTTGCCCTCACGTGCATGTGAACATGATTGCACGACAGAGGCACCAGTCGGGAAACTTGCAATCTATTGTTTTAAGTTTGTTTACTTTTGACGAAAATCTGGCACGTCGGGAACCAGTAAAACGGTGGCAAGCGGTTTTTCGGAATTGTTCGGCAATGCCTACAGCACTGATACACTTGTGGGATGTCTCAGCAGTAAAAACACAAGCAGCGAGTTCCGTCACAACACGTCACATCACAACACAACACAAAGTGCCCTTCGTTTGTACAGCACTTAAAACAAATATTTTTATTTTTCTAAGAATCTCTCCTCCAAAATCCACTTTTGCTGCTCCGAAACACTGTCTTGGCTGCTCCAAAGGCCACATTTGCTACACCAAAACACTCTTTTGGCCGCTCCGAAAGGTGCTCCAAAACGGCTTAGGCCAATCACATCACTGGAATCGTAACGGGCGTCGTTGAAATCGATTTTAAGACGGCAAGTTTGGCTAGTTGCATGTATATTCTTGAAGTGAATGCCTAAGGGCAGGGTCAAAAAAAATCGATGCTAACAAGAACGCCATGTCCTGTTAGCATCTATTTATGTTTTTATGTCCTTATCTTTCGGCGTTTTACTTCAAGATTGAAATAGATGATTTATTGCTCAACGAAAGAGCCCCGACTGCCATTGCGAAAAACACATGCAGCGGAGGGACCCCGTTTGAGAAAATCCGCGCTGTGGTGTTGCGTTGTTGTTGCCTGCTGAGCAGTGTAAACGGGTAGCAGCGCCTCGCCGGTCAGAGCAAGTTTGCCTTTTGCATTTTTATTGTTTCTGTATAAAAATAAACGAAAAAAACACAAAGAAAGTGGGATTCGTTCCGAGAACTGGGGTAGCCGCCCAGAGCCTCAACAACGGGGCTCCCACGGAAGACAGGCTCAGGTTCATGCCTGTGATGTGGCTGTCAGCTAAGCTACGAATATTTACATATATTGTTAGTACCATATGTCTTTTATCCAGTTTTTTGCTCTTTCGCGTCTTGCGTAAAACTACAGAATTGGCAGGAATCTTTCTCAACCCGATGGTTGCTACTTCCGAAATCTAGATAGTGCAAATGAAATGTGGGCTCTCAAACTGATCACTTTAAGTGGACCAATAGAGCGGATTTCGTCAGTCCACGAGATGAAAGAGAAAGTTTCATACGAATTTGTTATCCGATACTGCAACCAACGCGCTTATTTCCCAAATGGTGTCATGATATTTTTAACGGAACATTCCTGTACGCGTCCCGAGTTTCGTCAGAAAGGACACCGTATGCAGCCCAAATATATATATATATTTAAATTAAATCTTACCACTTTTTTGTGGACCTGCCGTGCTCTTATAGGAGCTGTGCAACAGTTTCAGTGCTTTGCTTAAATAATTTGGGAGTTGGTGTCTCGACCTTTCTGAAGTACAGAACAAAAAAAAAAAACGCTTTTGCCTGCATGTCCTAGTTTTTATTTTAAAAATGGACAAATATTGAGGTTTCCGGCACCTCTCAACTCCTTCACCATCTTCCGAGTCACGTGCGCTGTGACGTCAATGGGAGTCACGCAGGGTTCCGGTGAAGCTTTCTCTCTAGAGCCATCAGTGAGCAGCGAGAACTCATCGCGCTCGCGACCGCGTGACCACGTGCTGGCGGGCGCAGCGCGAACGATAGGGTGAAAGGAGGAAAGTCTCATCTGGGTCCGGCCATACCCGTCCGGCTCTGTCTCCCTCCCCTCGTGCTTCTGGCGGTTCTTCGCGGTAGCAGATAGAATTGGCGGTTTTGTGGACCTAGGATAGGTGGCGCCACTATAACTCCGTATAATAAAAGTTTTGTCGATGATACCAGGTTTTTGACGCATTTATATTTATGCTGGAACGACAAGATTTATAGAAAAGTTACCTTTTATCAAGCAGGCATTCGCACAACTTGCTATCTGTCTACAAGACAACCCTTGATGTCATGCCGCATGTTTCTCATAGCCGCCGCTCACTGGCTGCAGGTCGGGGAATATTCTAATTTTTGCCTCGCGATTACGGCGGCGGAATCGCAACATTTCGAAGGAAGGAGGTGTGTTTCCCGTCCTTTGTGACAAGATGAACAATGTCAAAAGTAGAAGATGCCAATTCTTTAACGTTAAAATCGTTGCACAGCTCCTTTAAGAAACCCAAGGTCAGAATACTATATAATTCATACTAACGATTAAAACTCTTGAAGACGACATACTTCCGTCCTTCCGTCTCGTCCGCGTCGTCTGCTGCGGGCATCTCGAGACGTCTTGAGGACCGGAAGTTGCCGTCACAAATATAAAAAAAAGCCGATTCTCAGCAAACGTTTGTCGGGATAAGTGACATCTAGGTTTCCTATGTCTTGTCTGTTTAAACGTCCAAATTCAACGTATGAATTTTGACGGACCGTTCTTTCGGAGCGAAAATCAATCCCATACATTAGTCCATTACAACGCCCTTAGAAATAGTTTGTGTGGAGCAGTGACGTAACACTTACGGGGTCCAATTCCGTCCTAACTCCGTCTCTAGCTGATCCCACGAATTTTGCGTAATATCACAATCCCCAAGTACATTTTCACCAATGTCTGTTCTTCCATCCTTGTCAGCAAATTCCATCGCTCCCGCCAGATCAGTCAGTACAAGCTAGAAGACAAGTCCTAGAGCGATCACCCCCTGAGACGTCACCTTTAGCGGATCCACTCATCGCCGTTTATCTCACGTCAGTGTCGCCGCCAGTGCGTCTTGCAGCGTGTCACGAAGAGGGCTAGGCTAGCACGTGTCCACCCCACGCACCCGCGTCCGCGCGTTGCGGCGTATGGCATGTTTGCCGCTAGGAGTGGGCCGGGATCCACTAACGATTTCAATGTCCTTGTCTAACAAAGACATATATGCGTAGACCTTGTCTTTGAGTGTGGCTGGCAACATTCGGATCAGAATGCGCCAGAAGCCGCATGGCCATTGCATCAACGATGGCTGCGCTCGCGGTGGCTCTGGCTTCAACGACGATGCTGGAACAGAGGCTGCGGTCGTTAAAAAGTCAGCTCCAGCCCTTAAACATGCCCCGTCCTACAATATTTGATGCTACGATTCTGTGTAGATACCTTCTCCTGCGTTCCAAAACAGTAAGTGCGTAAAGACTGGTGACTGGGCGAGTTGGTAGTTTATGTTGATTAACGCCGAGTGAATGTATAGTTTTTAAGTGTGTCTGTGATTGTGAGTGTTTCTCTTGTGGTGCGGCTGTAATATTAATCAGTAAGTGTGTCGCTAACGCTGGCCGTCATCAATACAGTATAAACCGCCATCTCGTCATTGCTCAACCCAGCGGCGTGCCCCTGGCGCACCCCAGCATGGCGAAAACATTACGTCGCGCCAGCATTGCTCAAGATGGCCTTTCTTGCAAACGTGTGTAACGCATGCTGTATGTCAGCTAGGGCTCATGTTTGCGCGACGCCATGGTCAGGTGTGACTCGAATGATTAATAAATGCATAGGTTTTGCTATGCACTCATCACGATCACTTCAAGATATCTTTCGAGGTATATGTAAAGCACAGAAAGTCTCGTAAAAATTAATTATAAAAATCTGCTTGCTTTAAAGCTGTCTGAGCGGCTAATATTCGCCACGGCTTCATCTTTCCACGGATATTAAAGACTAACACTGTTCTAATGTTTACAAAGTAACAGTTCAGCGTGCGAACATCACAGCGCATGGTCATAGCTTCGAAAAGCAACCTAAGTACGGTCCATGCGCACGAGCTCTAAAAATGTCACCTCTAAAAAAATGTCGCCTGTTTGTGGAAAGGTCTATAGAGTATACGTCTTGACGTTGCTAGCGGGAGCTCGTGCCGTAACTTCGAAGCATATGTATTGCGCCAAGCC
Source organism: Ixodes ricinus (assembly GCA_037355805.1). Classification (NCBI taxonomy): domain Eukaryota; kingdom Metazoa; phylum Arthropoda; class Arachnida; order Ixodida; family Ixodidae; genus Ixodes; species Ixodes ricinus. The sequence goes on from JAZHYW010068904.1 coordinate 49,665, forward strand.
TAATTTACACTGATAATGCCTGCCCAATGGTTGGCTTCCCCATGCTTCGTCGTCGTTGCGCCTCCTTCACATATTTGCTACTAGAGGCGCCAAAACCCCATACAAAAATGCAGACTGACGCTTCTCCGCTGCCCGCTGCTACAATCCACTGTGATGCCGTTTGTAAATTGATTACATTCGTAACCTGTGTAGCACGGCACAGGCACAGGGCACCGTCAGTATAGTTTTCATATATAAAAGAAGTCTTAACCTTTCTTTTAGCTTTCACGTCTTGGTTTTGTTTCAATGCTGAAATGTTACCGGACTGTCATAGCGACAACAGAAATAGTCAATGCGAATTAAAAATGAGGCAGACAGGCTGGCGGACTTTCACGACGTTGAAACAGCGACCACTTTTCGTTTTTATTGCTTCTTGAGCAGAGCCTCAAAAACATACGGCCCGCGGACCACATGCGGCAGTCAAGTGGTTTTTCTCAGGACTGAGAACGAGTCCCCGCTGACCGAAAACCTGCGTATCCGTCCGCAGCACTCTGACTGCATAAATCTTAAAATACATTTTAAAGTGTTTTTTTTCTTTTTTAGCGCACAGCCACTTGATGTTTTTGACCGGTCTCTTCTGGTCCGCACTGTTTTTCACGTATGTAGTTCTAGAGCTTTAGCGACTTCCTAAGATAGTTGGCTCGTTGAAGAAGATCTGTTTGAGGTCATGCTTGTCAGTCACGGATGCCGAGTAGTTTGTTAAAATTGGCCTTAAATGCTCAGTACACAAACGTTGCAGGAAATCTTTGTAATGGTTGACATCTTTCTCTGCCTTTGCGCGTTTCAGAGCCCCATGGTGTATAAGTGTATCCACTGCAGTCTCAACAGCTGCATGCAAAGGCGTTTTCAGCATATTTCGTTTTTCAGTAAAACCTCCACGAAGTTCTTAAAGGGGGGGTGCAACGATTTCCAGACTTCGGTCAAAAATTTGTGGAAGTTGCCCTCTGACACTTTTGAAGTAAAGAACAGAAATCCGATTTCGCCTGCGTGTCCTAGTTGTTGCGTAAAAAAAAGATAAATATTGGCATTTCGGGCACCCCTCAACTCACTCCCAGCCTTCAGGGTCACACCTGGTCGCACTCCCAGTGACGTCATTCGGAGTGCCGTGTAGCTTCCCGTGTGCTATCTCGGAGGACGCTTCCTCTCCCTCTCTCCGCTGACATTAGCGGGCGTTAGGCTGCAGCTTAGAGCCGAGCGAGGTCACGTAATCTTTTCGCCGTAGTTCCTTCGGCTGCCACTTGGGGTTGCAGGTGGGGGAAAAAGCTCGACTTTTGCTTTGCGATTATGCAGCGGAATCGTGACATTTTTAATGAAGGAGGTGTTTTTTCTATCCTCTGGGACATGATAAACAACGTAAAAATGACAAGATGCAAATTATTTTAATCATAAAATTGTTGCATCGCCCCTTTAAGCGCATACAATACCCTCACTAGCTTCTCTGATGGATAGTATAGTCCTCCCCTGTCCTGGTGCCTAAGGAAGGAATGACTGGGGGATATAGAAGCCTGCTTAGTGATCAGGAAGAAGTGCAACTCGCGAGTCCGAGTTGTACATAGAGGCATGATGCGACTTAGAAAACACCACCAGGAGTCGGGGCCAAGTACAAGGTGCTGAAGTGCCCACAATCAATAAATGGAATGAAATGACCACGCGTGTACGTGTGGCGTCACGGTGTACGTGCCACGAGCCGCAAACAGCCTCTTGCTATTGAGCTATGCCGGCTATGGCTAAGCGCTCTAGAGCTCTGCGGGTCGAACGATGACCGAAAGAAATTACTCGTGTAACAAAAGAAATTACGCGATCAAGTGACCTATTTGATCACGTAAGGTCACATTACCGTGCAACCTAACATGGAAACTTACGTTATCACGTCGCTTAACGTGATAACGTAGCTTACGCTAGCTATAGTGAACTGTAGCAGCAGACAGCGGACAAGCGTCGTCTGCATTTCTGTATGGCGTTTTGGCGCACCTAGTAGAAAATATGTGAAATAGGCGCGAAGACGACAAAGCAACCATTGAGCAGGCATTTTTAGTATAAAGCAGGCTATGATTGAGCACGCTCTCGCTAGGTAAGAAATCTGCAGCATTTAGGGTATAAAAAAATATTACCTCAGTCCTAATGTACAACCATGCACACTCGGTTGCTAAAGAACGGGCGCGAGTGCGACCCAGCTAAAAGATCTTATGCGGCGAATTCACTCGCGCGCAACAATAACGCGGATTGAACCGGATTAAAATTTAGAAGACCGCATTTCTTCATCCCGGTTCAAGTAAAAAATCTGTCTTCCTATGCTTCCTTTCATCGAAAAAGCAAGCGGAGCGGAAGCTACAATCGCAAGGCGGTCGTCTTGAACACTGCTTCGACTGCGGATATATGATCAAAGCACTGGGCTCGCGCACGTCTTTATCTTCGCTCACTTAAAATGAGTCTTTGCGCGAGCGCTAGTTTGCTTAATAGATTCCTTTAAAGGAATTTCACAAGCCGTTCTTTCCGTATTTAATTAGAAACGGCGATTTGTGAACTCTAATTCCCCACTTCATAACTATACCGCCTTCATCTACAGCGTGGGTCGATCAGTCCGAACCTTTGGAGTAGGAGCACTGTGATCCAGAGGCAGTGACTAGTAGGCATATATGTATATGCCAGTACTGACTACAAGCAGCAAGTTTTAATAGATAGTTTTTAGTCACCGCTCCTCTCCGAGCCCGGTCAACTGGGGACGCGCGCCTCAATCAGGCTGGTTCACACAGCCCCGCTTTCTTACATTGCGTTATGTTTGAACGTTTACGCCACATGTCACCCGGACATCTGTGCTTTATGATAAGCGGGGCAACCAGTTCATTAATATAGCCTGGAACGCGACATTCAAAACACGAATGTTTCGGCGAGAAAGTAAACGGTGCTTCATGAACCTTCCCGGCTATGTTCCCGGTCTTCAAAAGTGAAGAGTCAGATTGGACGTTTAGATTTTATGCAGCGTAAGGTCGGTCTGCCAGGAGGGGCGACACTGGTTTACACTGTAGATGAGCAATTTTGCCAGTGCAGCACGACTGCTAACCTGGGGTCTTTAACGTACTCACGCAGTATAGTGATACACGACCGCATGCCGGTATGATGCCCATTGTTGTGAAAGGCCCCGGACCAGACCATCTCTATCTAATCCGGCCGGCACCGGTGAACGTCTTGAGTATCGTCGCCACGTGGCTCCGGTCAGCTGTGCCCGGAAACGAAGCGAGAGGCGAAAAAGGGGATGCCGTGGCCTTCTACGGAGGACCACCGTGTTGACGTCACCCCACCTACAGTCGGTGACAGGTCAAGAACGAAGTGGAAGCTCCTCCCACCCAGTGTTGCCAACTTTTTTGCGCGCGCTACTAAATTGATATTAAAAGTTCACTAAACAGTCGCTAGATTCGCCAGGAAGTCGCTAAAAAAATCGCTAAATTTCAAAAGCTTATTAAACCCTTTTAAAGTAAGTAAACCTCAAATAATCATATTTCAGGTATTTTGAGAGGTTAAACTTACGCTGAAAAACAACTAGGACGGTTTTTATTTCTGATGTTTTAATTGGGAAACGACTAGGCGGTAAGTACGAATAAGAAACGGGTACTTGTTAATTTCTCACTCTGAAGCAAATACAAAGACGGAGCGCTGACGCAATTGTTTTCTGTCTTTTTTATGTAGAATGCCTCTATAATCTTTCTTTCCGTTTTTTTCTTTGACTTTCTTAAAAACTTTGTGCTAGTCAGGTCAGGTTTACACCCCCATTGCCTACAATGGTCAGCGAGATGGCCCCCGCGTTGTTGCGCACACTCAAATTATGTTCTCGTGCTCTATCATTGAAGCAGCGCCCAGTCTGCCCAATGTAGACTGTGCCACAACTAAACGGAATCTCGTACACCACACTGGTGACGCACGCAGTATATTGCACCGCGTGTTTCTTGGAACACGGTGCTTTTTTCTGCCTTGTCACCATCGGTCATAGCATGGCAAGTTTACACGGTGCCGAAAAACCACGTTAATGTTGAATCTACCAGCTACCTTATTTAGATTATGAGACACGGTATGCATGTACGGAATGACTTGCACTCGTTTCCTTTCTTTACTTGCCTCGCTGCCTTTTTTACTTCTTTTTAGCTTTTGAAGAAGGCTCTCACAACAACTAGAGATTAGGTTAGGGAGGTACCCCGCGTCTCTTAACCTTTTTGATTGTCGTTCATGACTGATTTTCATCTGGTGATTGCAACTTTTTTCAAAGCCGCACTTAGACATGTCGAGGGTATACCCCTCTTTACCAGTTTAGAGTGAGCACTTTCAAACCAAACCAGGCTTTTCTTAGTGCGCGGCTAAATTAAGCGCGCCGCTAAATTGAGCATATATCCAAAGCAAACTCGGCTAGAGAAGCAAAAAGGTTTAGCCCGCGAGCATCTCTAAAATTGTTAAAAATAACAAGATTACGGTTGAACACCAAAGTCGCTAAAAAAGTCGCTAGCCGCTAAATCAAAAAAATCCGTCGCTAAATGCATAGAAAATCGCTAAAATTGGCAACACTGCTCCCACCTCTTTCCACTTAAAGGCCGACGACCAGACACAAGATTCTGCAAGGCAGAAGATCCTCCTCGCCTTGGGGAGGAGGAAACAGGCAACGGTGGACAGGGTGAAAGGGGGAGAGGAGGAAGCGTGGAAAGTGGAAAGCGCGAACTGGTCGTCGGTCTTTAAGTAGTGCGAACGCTAAAGAGAAGTCGACCTCCTCTCCACCGGTCACTCCGCTGAAGTGGAAAGGGGTGGGAGGAGCTTCCACTTCGTTCTTGACCTGTCACCAACTATAGGCGCGGAGCTGAGCCGGACCCTTCATTCTGGCTGCGATTACGCTGGCCTGAAACGGGGTCAGCCGACGCAGGAACCGGGGGGATTACCGGGCGACGATTCCGGGTGACGGTGCGCCAGCTGTGGGACCTTCGTGGGTGTGTTTGGCTCGGATTAGCCTCCGACGCTACTGACGGATAATCCGGCCAACCCTTTGTGCCACTAAGCCACCTAATGGAGGGATCGTCACTGTCTCGGTCAATGTCGTCTCCCGTGTGGACAATGGACCCTTTGTCGTGGCCTCCTCGGCGCGGCTTTCGAGGGAGAGAGTACCTTGGTGCCTGAAGGTGAAGCCCGGCCGCCGCTGCAGGGTGTGCGTGTATGTGGGCGCGTGCTCGGAGGATGAGTGGGGGCGGGGCCTGAACATGACGTTTGTTGGCAGCTCGGCCACCATTGGTTGCCAGCCGCGAGAGTACCGAACAGCGACCCGATAAAAGGAGCAAACAGGAGGTCGCGTGGGTGCTCTCGGACGATACAGTGACTTTGTATATATGTATTAAACAGAGTTGGTCGCGAGAGACCCTCCCGTCTCGTGATGTTCGTGCCGGGAGTCGGCCGGCGGTTCCTGGTCTTGGCCTGGCCCTGCTTGAGGCTGCCTGGACAACGCCTCTGTCCCAACACCATCCAGATCGAAACGGGCAGGGGTCAATTCCACCCTGCCTGTTTCGGATCTGGATGAGCAGCGTACCGGCGTGCGGTCGTGTATCACTACTGCGTGGTGCACGTTAAAGACCCCAGGCTAGCGGTTTATACTGCACTGGCTAAATTGCTCATCTACAGCTGGGAGACTCGTCGCCCTGTGGAGGCAGACCAAGTTCTAGGCTGTATGAACATACACACACCCAATTTTTTGGGCAGGGGTGGAAGGCTCGAGCCCAGATCTGGGTTCTGTAGTGCGAGCTTTCGCTCCACGCGCGTCAAGCTGGGTGTATACGCTTTAACCCACTCGGCCACCGATCCCCCTTGTTCCCGGTCTTCGCGAAACATATCTGATCGGGTCCGGGGAATTGGGGCGGAACAGACACGTCCATTCCTTTGTTTTAGTGTTCCCGGTCTTCGCGAGACATATATGATCGGGTCCCGGGAAGGGACGGAACAGGCACGTCCATTCCTTTGTTTTAGTGTCGTGAAAACAGAACAAAACATAAAAAGCTCTCTTCCAGACGTGCACTAAAACAAGCCGGATTCCGTCCGATGTCGTCGTAAAGTGAGTGTCGTCGCCACTCTATATTGGATCTGCTGCATTATTTGATATTTCTCAAACAAATACCGGTCGGATAACGAGGCACATTGGGGTAGTACAATATACGTTGTTCGGTTGATGAGACTCGTTGAATTTCATGTTGTGAGCAGGGAATACCTACAGTGTTCTATAATACGTAATAGTGTTGGGACCGGGGCGACTCGCGTGATGCGAGTGGTGTAGATCGCGATAGGTGTCGACACCGGCGCATCGGCAGTACGGTAAGTTAAAGCCCTTCTATCCTGGGGAAACTGGCGCCATTCACTGTTGTGGAAATGCTCGAGACACGTGCCACGCGCCAATTCTGGGAAGAACATGGCGTCTGAAATCTAGCTCAGCCACGGCTCAGCGCTGTTCTGTGCCGCCATGATCTTCCCAAAGGCTGCACGTTGCACATGCCTCGTGCATCGACGCACCTTGCGCTACTCTTGAAACATGAAGGGACTTTAGGGTCAGTATGGTGGTGGTTGTGAGCGTGCGCCACGTGCACGCCCACATGCGGCGGCACGTGCGGATTTCAGCGACTTCCCGCTGCCCTGTCGACTGCAGCGCCGCGATTGCTGTCTACACGCGCAGCCTCAGAAGTTTCAATTGCCGAGCCACACCGGTCCAAACACTCCCCGTATTCTAGTACACTGTAGAATAACCATGCCTTTCGGCCATCTTGTGCGGTCAAATATTTTCGACAGTTAAGACCTTTGTAGAATGTCACGGCTCCGTGTATGGCGTCGTAAAAAGTCAACATATCCACGTTGCATTTGGTCTGTCGCGCACGGACTCACCAAAAGTTGCTTTCCCTTGTTTGTTTGTTTTGTTCCCAAAGCTTTTTCGAAGGCCCCGATAAATTATGTTCGTCATAAAACACAAAAGAAACAATAAAACGCGTTACTTTATACGGCACCAGCGTCCGGAATGGCGCCTACGCGAGCTGCCACAGCCCACAAACGAGAAAACCCACAGTCCAGTGCTGCAGGGCATTACTGTCGTACACTCTCAAAACCAGGAACGTTGGCTGTATACCGCTTTGTTCAAGACTGGTGCTGTAATGGTCTATACCAAGATTGTCCCAATATTTACCAATATTGGGCACATATTGGTAACATTTTCCAGCTATACCAAAATTGTTTCAATACTTACCAATATTGGGAACACATTGAATAATATTGGCCAGCTGTGCCATGATTTCCCAATATTCACCATTGTTGGGTATACACTGGGTAATATTGGTAATATTACCCAGTGTATCGCCCAATGCACCTTGAGCCCCTTGAGAAATACAACATAATCTCGCCGCATCAATACGGGTTCTTAGCTGGTCTTGGTACCACTCATCTTCTTGAGACTTTTTCTGACATAATACACTCGTCCTTTGACAACAAAATGTATACGTGCGCCATCTTCATTGATGTCGCCAAGGCATTCGACACCGTTAACCACACCATCCTTTTAGACAAGCTTCATAGGGTGGGCTTTCGTGGTCCATTTTATGATTTACTAAAAAGTTTTCTCACGAATCGTTCCCAACTTGTATCAATAGATAATGTCCGCAGTTCTTATGCTTGCTTAACCTCCGGTATTCCGCAGGGCTCCATTTTGTCTCCACTATTATTTAACATTTTTGTAAATGATATTTCAACAGTAATGACCACTTCCAATTTATTGCAATACGCGGATGATACTCTTATATTTTCACGGCATCTAATTTACCAGCGTGCAATAGAAATGCTCCAAGCAGATGTAACTAAAATAATGGACTGGTTCTTAGCAAATAAGCTTCGTGTAAATGCTTCGAAAACCAAGCTGATCTGCTTTCACAATCCATTAAAAATATATAAGTTTGACTTGTCCACTGTTTCTACATAACTCCAGCTGCTCATGTGATAATTGTAAATTTGTTGAGTATGTTGACTCAGTAAAATACCTAGGCCTTAACTTTGACTGTGATCTTTCGTGGAACACACACATGTCTTATATATGAGCAATACATGTGGC